>JADRCD010213373.1:0-41384 GCA_019843815.1 Montemys delectorum
GCCTATCTGAAGCAGATATAATTGGCCTTCTGCAGTACCCTGAGAACTGGCAGGCCAGCTGCCCTGGACCGAGCAGGGAGTGGCTGGGAAATTATTGCTTCTTTGTGAAGAGAGGACATTGAGAGCACAGCAAAGGACATGGCTTGCCAGAGCCACAGACAGGAGGGCACGGGAGTCTCTCAGGTCTTCAGCTTGGAACTTGCCAATGGGGCTCTTTAGATTGGAGAGATGTTTTCCAACCATAGAGAATCGGCCTAGACAGTAGGTTGGAGAAAGGCCACAGGTCCAGCAGTCTGACCTGGAGCTCAGCTTATCTTTTCTTTCCCCTGCCAGGACCTGGAAGGAGACATTGGCCCCAAGTCATAGCATCTGAGCAGGTGATGGTGAGGTGGTGGTTGGGGTCCCGTCTTTGCTTTTTCTACTGACCTGGGAGAGTGATAAGGATTCCCTGGCAAGAGAGGGAGTGTGTACTCAGCTAAGTGGACTCCAAGGGAGGATTTGGAGATCTCAGGGAGATCCCACTACTTCTAAGCATGGCTTTAGGTCTGACCTGGGACATGCAATGCTCTCTACTTTGGGGCAGCTGGTGAATGTGGGGATTAGTCTAGATCTGAGAGTGAGCAGGACGCTCAGGCAGGCCCAAGTCACTAATGAAAAGTCAAGTCCCAGAGGTGACAAGCTGAGTGGAGATATCCCCCAAACCCCCCAATCCCTCCAATCCCAGCTGTTGCTTCCCTTGGAAGAAGAGAGAGAGGGATGGGACCCACAGAGGAAACAGCCAAGGACCTACTTTTTCACGATCCTTTATTAATCAGAACAGGCCTTGCCACAAAAAGCAGGGCCCATTCCCACAAAAATATGATTTTGCAAAGAGGAAAATTTTGCTGGCTTAGAGGGTGCATATGGTGGAAAAAATTGTATGGTTCTTTTTCCCTTTTGTCTTCAGTTCTCTTTGCTGTTTTTTTTTTTTTTTTTTTTTTTGTTAGTGAATTTTTTTTTTTTTTTTTTTTTATAAAACACTTGCGCTCAAGGACTCAAACACAATACAAACAGCGCCACCAGTTCCCACCCCTGGGGGCCCCAGCTGAGCTGAGAGTCCCCTTTGTTTTTTGTTTTGTTTTGTTTTTTTCTTTTGTGGCTGTTTTCCTTTGTCCCTTCCCTGGCCTCTGGTGCTGGAGGGCAGGGGGAGGGGTGTGCTGGGGCAGGTGGAATTTGTATAGCAGTTACAAGGAAAAGATGGTCACAAGAAAGGCTGCCTAAACAACATAACACCTAAGTCTAGGGTGCCCACAAGATGTCAGACGATGCTCATTAAGGGGGTTGGGACACAGTGAAGAGACAGACTGGCTCTGGCGGTCCCTAGAGGCTCTGTGGGGTAGGGTGGACGGGCAGGTGGGCCTTGCTTTCTGGCGTCAGTGACAGACAACTTTGCTCTGGGTAGCACCTTCAGAGCCCTCCTGCCTTGATCCCCTAGATCAGGTGATGGTGGCCTCACAACCTCCCCCATGAGGTAGGTGAAGTATTATTACCATCATTTTACAGATGGAGAAACTGAGGCCCAGGGAGTGTGGGTGACTTGCCCAAGATCCTAGGACAGTGGTGGCAGAGCTCTGGTGCCCTCCTCACCCTCATCCCCATTTCCATGTTCCCCCAGCTGCCCTAACCATCCTATGCCCAGACTCTGTATCATCCAGCTACGTCTTGTGCTCTCCACCCACCATTTGCAAGCTCTTGCGGGCACTCCCCACTCCACCTACACGTAGAGGCTGAGGAATCCTAGGTCGGGTCACTACTATTCCTAGTAGTCTGAGGGGGGAACGGCTCTGTGGGGGAGACTCTCTGAGCTGACGGCTAAGAGGGCTAAGAGCGAGCTCTGCTGCACGAACCCACTTTCAACTCTACACCTACTGGTGCAGGTTGCTTGGGTCCCTCCGATGGCTCTGTGGAAGTACTCAGGAGACTGAGGCAGATGGAGGGGAGGATGGCAGCAATTTCTCTCGAATTTCCAGACTCTCTACATTACCCTCTTCTGTTTCCACACAGCCTCTGCAGGGGGTCAGGAGGGTCCCTTTCCAGGGGCTACACCCAGCTGGGCAAGGGATTTGGGGATGGTCCTATTTAAAGCAAAAGCTGCAGTATACAAACATTTAGATTTACAAGTAATATGGGTAACTATCTCTTTTACAATGGAATTGTTCACTCTACAAATGATTCACCTACTACATAAGAGATTCCTCCAGGTCTCTGGGGACAGGGTATGAAATTTGAACATTTTGCTGTAGACAAAAAGGAGATCTCTCACACTTAGAGCAGAAAGTTGAGCCTAAGGGGAAGCCCACTGAAGCAAACTGTGCCCAAATAACTGTGCCCCCACTGTGCTCTTGATATGCAGATGCAGTCCAGAGCCCCTTCCATCCCCAGGGTGTCAAGTTGCCAGCCAGGGTAGAACTGTAACTGTGGTCCCCAACGGCTACCACAGAGGTGGTGTTCTGGTGCCACCTGGTGGCAGAATCTGGGTATGTTGGGCTCAAGTCTCTGAATTGGTATTGAGGCTCTTTCACCAGCTGCTTTTTCAATACAGCACAGAGGGATGACAGGACTTAAGAGGGATCATTCTGGAGTCTGCTGTTTCCAAGGGGAAGCCAGTTCTAGTCTCAGCAGAGACTGGGAGAAGAAACGGCAGCTTCTTTGGGTATGGCAACCTCAGACTCCCGGAATGTTCCCTGCTTCCTCTGCTTGCATGGTGGGTGGGAGGGGCAGAAAGAGCTACTACTCTGGGGTGGGGGTGGGGTATGTGCCAAGCTGAAACAGCCTGGAGAAGGCCAGGAGCTGATGAGATTATGCAAAGAAAAGGTGGAGGTGTTAGGGTAAGGGCTGGGGACCAAGGGCTGTATCCAAGCCAGAGAGTGTGGAGCAGATGCCAATTTGGCAGCAATATGAGATCTGGGAAGGTGGGGCTCCCCGGGTGAGGGGTTAGGAATGTCCAGGAGAAGGACGGGAGTGGTGCCCTGTTGGAAGGCCATGCACACGGTGAGTAGGTGCCTATGAAGTATGAGCCCAGGCCCAAGGAATGACATTGCAGTAGAGAATTGCTACTGGGGAATTTTGGGGGTGGGAGCTACAGAGACAGGCAAAGTGGGTGCCAGGTGGCAGCAGAAACAGCCATTTGTCCTGGTCCCTACTTCTTCTCAGCTGTCCATACCCTTCTTCTCCTACCTTTCCTGTGGCCCTGACCTCTACCTGACCCAGCCCCACTTCATCCTCATGAAACTCTGCTATTCTCCATAGCCAATCAGCACTGCTGGCCCAGGGGGGACAAGGAGTGAGGGCCCCCTTTCACACATGTGCGCATGAGCTTCCAGGTGCACATGTGTACACACGCATGTGGGCATACACACACACACGTACACACACACACACACACACACACACACACACACACACACACACACAGTAGACACAACACAAATACACAGGGCCACGTCTCCAGGACTCTGGAGCACAGGCTATAAACCATCCTCAGTGCCCAGGGCCCAGCCGGCACCTGAAGCTGGGGATGGGCCTGGTGACCAGGCCGTGGCCAAACGCCTCGGCCTTCCTCTTCTGGGCCCCAAAAAGGGGGGCTAGGGAAGGGGTGGCTTCTCTCCACTCCAGGCACTGCCTTAAAGAAAACGGGGGCTGTGCCCACCTGGCGGGCCTCTGGAGGGATCTGCCCATCTGGCTCTTGAGCTTTCCCCCACGTCTTTAGTATCAGCAAATCAGGAAAGAAAGAGGCAAAGCAGGGAAATGGCTCCTAGAGTCCCCACTCCCGAGCTGGACTCATGGGGGTGGGGCTGGTACTTCCTAGAAATGGGGCCCAGTATAGTTCTGGTACCCGTCCCTGGCTGAGCACTCAGGGTTCTCCCCTCACCCATGGCAGGGGGGGCCGGGCTGGGCATTGTGCATAAAGTGGTAGGGGCATGATGGGGAGCCAGGCCTTGGCCCTTGGAGCCTCCCTTGGCCCCACTCAGGCTTTCAGCTGGTGCCACTGGGCCACAGGCTGCCGGGGACGTGCGATCATGTCCTTCCAGTGTTTTACTTCACCTGGTCCGCTCTTCCAGGACAGGTAGATCTGGGGAGGAAGAGAAGATGCATTATGGCAGGCTCCAAGGCTTGGGCCCTGTCCCATAGTAACAGCCTGGCCCACGGAGGCTGCCACTTTCCCTTTCTGCCAGCCTGACCTAGTTCCCTGACTGTGCTATCCCTCAAGGGCCTGGGCATGCTTGGCCCTTTGACATCAAACTGCAACCTATTTTGCAGTGAAGGTCAGGACACAGGCAACCTTCCCTGTCCTAGGAAGGGACACCAATGTTATTGTCTCTCCCATCTCCCGGCATTTCCTGTCCCCACCCCAGAGTGTGTACTGGGAGCTTTATATCTCGAGGTCAGTGTATGCTTACAAACCTGGCAGGTGAGCAAAGTACATGATTAGCCCCAGTTTTCAGATGGAGAAACTAAGGCACACAGAGTTAAGAGTCTTACCTTGGGCCATAGTTTAAAAGTTCAAAATGATTAGGGAAAGTCTTGATGGTTCTAGACTACCAATCCAGCCCAAGCTCTTGTAAGGGCTCCATAACATTTCAGGGCTGTCCCAGAAACTCCCAATGTAGTCGCAGGTGAGTCTGGCCTTGACATTGATGAATGCTTAAGACCAGGGGCATTGGAAGTAAAGCAGACAGTGTTGCAAGATCCTGGCCAGGGCACCTTAAGGCCATCAAGATGACAACTTATAGGGCAAAAAACTGTCACAGGTCAAAGAGCCTGGGGGCTTTGACAACAGAGCACAATGTGCTAGCTAATACAGAATCTAGGAGCAGGCCTGGGGCAATAGTGGAAGAACTGGCCAAATGTAAATGAAGCCTGGTAGGTTCACAGCAAGGTCCCATGTCATAGCTTAAGGAAGTGACAGATACATCACGAGGGGCTTGCAACTGAGGACACTGGGCAAGAGGGATATGGATACACCATATTATATTTCCTACTTTTCTGTAAATTTAAATTTATCAGGTGTAGTATCTCATACCTAAAATTCTCACACTGAGGCAGAAGGACTGCTATGAGTATGAGGCCACCCTGGAGGTACATAGCAAGTTTGAAGGCCAGCCTGGGCTACAAAGTGAGAGCCTGTCAAAACAAACAAATGATAAAAGACCAAGACAAAAATGAGCAAATCCTACGCAGGGGTGGAAAATCCTTCTCAGACTCAGGCTTCTCTGAGGAACAGACTGATTAATAGACACTGATAATACAGACAGCTGGAGATGGCGCCTGTCTGCTGCCTTCTCCCCACTAAGTTCTCAGTTCCCTCTGAGGCTCACTGAGTACTCCACCCCACCACCCCCACCACTGCCACCAGCACAGGTCACAGCCAAGGGCTCCTTGGTGCCTACTTGCTTTGGCCACGGCAGCCTAGCACGGTACCATAGCCTGGAACGAGACCAGCTTCCCAGTCTCCAGGAGTTAAGCTGAGCCTGTACTCAGGAAGGTTCCAAGGTCCAGAGGCTTCCTAAACTATCCCAGGCCAACGCAAGAACAAAGCCATCTTTGACTCCGTTTGACCCATAGAGGGCTGGAACGCCTACTTCTATGAGGTGGAGCTATAGGAGGGGCTACAAGGGCCTCTGCGGGGCTCAGTGGGCCCTGCTCACAGCATAGCTCTAGTCTCCATGCCCGTGTCCAAAGGTTGGCTGAATGATACTCCCAGGGCCAGCTTTCTTCCACAAGGCTAGCTGCTTTTCTCTTCCCAACAACTACATCCTCCTTGTTATCTCTGTGGGGAAGGCCTCCAGATTAGCCCCTTCTCTGCAGATGCCAGACCATCCCTCACCAAACACTATTGTTGGGGTTTGAATGAGAAGGACGCCATAGGCTCCTTATCTTTGAATGCTTGGACCCCAGCTGGTGCAACCGTTTGGGAAGGACTAAGAGGTGTGGCCTTGTTGGAGGAAGTGTGTCACTGGGGCTGGGCTTTGAGGTTTTAGAAGCCCATGCTATTCCTGGTTAGCTCTCCCTGCCAACTCAGATGTGAGCTCCTAGCCTGCCTGCCTGCCTGCCTGCCTGCCTGCCGCCATGTTTCTTGCCATGATGGTCCTGGACTTACCCTCTGAAATTGTAAGCAAGCCACCAATTAGATGCCTAAATTATTATTTTACTAAATTTATTAAATGACTAGTTGCCTTGGTCATGGTACTTTTTCACAGCAGAGGAAAGGTATCTAAGACAGTCATATACCAAGGGACCCGTGTTTCCACTCCCTCACTTCCTTTGCCTTGATCACCGGTTCTCTGCACTATTCCTGGTCAAGCTTCCATGACTTGGTCAGGGTTCATGAGTGCTTGCCCAGCACATGTGAAGTCCCCAGACTCAATGCCCTGCACTGCATAAAGTAGATACAATGGCACTTGCCTATAATCAATCACAGTGTTTGGAAGAGAGAGGCAGCAGGATGAGAAATACAAGACCATACTCAGCTACATAAGGAATCTGAGGCCAGCCTGAGCTTTAAACCTTTAAACCCAGAAGTAGGGAGACAGAGACAGGTGGACCTCTAGAGTTCAACACCAGACTGGTCTACAGAGCGAGTTCCAGGACAGCCAGGGACACTGACTCAAACAAAGCAAAACAGAAGAACATGGTGGAAGTCAAATGTCTGTTCCTGAGTAAATGACCACACATGCCGTAGGTAGAAACATTTCAAAACTAGCTTCTATTACAATAGAAATTCCATGTGTGCTTCAAACGCCAGGCCGAGCATCTCACTATGTCCTTATCGAATGCTCCCACTACACTGTGGAGCTAGCATGTCCTGACTCTTCTTTTAAGCAGAGAAAATGAGGCTCAGAGAGGTGACAGCTTTTACGGGTGGCGCTTCAGTACCAGAAACTATAGCGTAGTGGCAGTGTCTAAGAGGGTTCCATTCTAAAATCCACAGACAACAAAACCGGAACCCAGGCAGCTGGATCTCTGTGTCCATGCTGAGTCCTAACATTGAGTTAGAAACACAGGAACATGCTCTTCAAAGTAGAAAGTAGAAATTTCTATCATAGAACTGTGTTGTCAAAAAATTCGAGTCATGTCTGGCTTCTTGCCTGACACACAAGAAGAGGTCACCTTCATCCAGATTCTCCTTCTATCTCAGGTGGTTCTGACCTTGCTCTGGGACACTCGGCAGGGTTGGCATTAGCTTCATTTTACAAATAACACAGAAGCTCAGAGAGGCCGAGTAACTTACTCCGGACCCCCCAGCCAGCGTTGTGCTGAAGTCATTAAGGTCTTTGGTCTCTGGCAGGGGCTCTGCCACAGCCTCACTCAGCTTGCCCCATGCGCAGGGCTGGACCAGTCTGAGAACTCAGAAAGCCTTTGGGGAATTCAAGGCACTTCTTGTTCCTTCCTGCCTTCCCTGTCTGGCTGGGTCTTCCCTGGTGTGCTCATCCTTGGTCCCTGCTGCCTCCTAAGGACGAACCCTTCGGACCTGGCTATGCATCCCGGCCCGGTCCTACCTTGCCAATGACGTCATTGCGGCTGAGCTTGTCTTTGTCCATGACGGTGATGATGATGGTGGTCTCCCTCAGCTTCTCCGTGGGTATGTCGAAGGCGAAAGACTCGTTGAAGATGGGGTTCAGGTTCCTCTTCTTTGTCACTGTCTTCTTTTTCTCTACCCGCTTGTCTTTATACATCAGCCACACTTTCACATAGGGGTCTGGGAGGTGATAGCAAGGAAGGGTATCAGAGGGACAGAGTGTGTGTGTTGGGTGGACTCAAGGGTCCTCATGCCCTCCCAGGTACAAACACCTAAATGGGAACTGGTTGCATGCTTTTTAAGTGGGTGGCAAGGCCAGGCCAGGCAAGAACAAGAAGGATTAAGATAATCAGCATATGGTAGAACCTAAAAGGACCCTGCACACTGCTTCAGTGTTAGCACGCTGGTACTTGAGCTAGGACTAGGTTCTCCCCACCACAATGCTGCCTTTCTTCCTGACTCAGGGAAGCCTGCCCACCAAGATGACACCGACCCAGAACATGCCCAAAGAGCTCTGCCATCTCTAGTCAGAGGACTAACAGGTAGGGGTTAGGGTTAGGGCCCCAGTATACTTCTATCCCTTATCTGAGGTGACCCTTGTGCCATGGGAAGCTCCCCCACGGGCCTGCCCATCCTGCCGTGATAAGCCTCAGCACCTGATGTGCCCCCGATGTCCATGGCTTTGAGGTTGCGAGCTTTGATGATGTTCACGATGATGGAGTTGGCAGAGGGGTTGTAGCAGAGAGACAAGAGCAGCTCCCCTCGGCTCCCCTGCAGGGCAACAAGAGGGGTGAGGCAGGGTGGGGGGAATGCTCCCCTTGATCTTCCTGCAGGGGTGACAGGTGTGGGAACTAGAGGGGAGTGTGCAGTCAGAGAGCCCAGCCAACCACAGGTCCCTTCTGCCCTGACCTGGGTGAGAGCAGCCCCTCTGTCAGCACTGCCATGCCATCTCCTCTCCTCTGGAGAGCCTGTGCTTGCTCAGGGCTCTCAATTCCCTGAACAGAGCCATGGGCTCATTGCACAGCTCAGGCGATTCACCCCAAGTTCTAAACCCCAGGGCTCCAGCCATAGGTGGGAGCCAGCTCTCCGGGGGCTGCCCACCAGCGCTCCACTCTGAGCCCTGCTGATATCCTGGGGCTGAGGCTAGGTGAGGACCCTCTGCCAGCTCTGACCACACTGCTTCAGTGAAAGGAGTACAGGGGGCCTTACACTCCCATCGCTGCATGGCTTCAGATCCTTCCAGAAGGTCTGCATCTGGGTCAGGTCCACCTTGTTGAGAGGGATGGACACCTCCCCAATGGGGTCATTGCGGCTGAAACGGTCATAATCCAGGACCTGGAGGTAGAGGACCCTCTGCACCACTTTCTCGTAGGGAAACCCTGGGGCAGAGAAACAAGGTAAGATGTGTTATCACAGCAAGAAAAGTTAAAATGGAGAAAAGGGAGGGATAGAGAGTGGAAGGGAGCGGAGGGTAGAGGGGGAAGAAAGGAATGGGGGTGGGGAAGTTAAGAAGGAAGGCCTTGTGAGTGGGGCTCGCCTTGTAACCTCTGCCACCAGCCTAGGCTAGGGGGTCACTGCTGACTGAAGCAGCACTTTCTGAAGGGCCAGCAAGAACTCTGTCTCGTGTTCCCCCCACTCAGATGGGGAAACTGAGGCTCAGATGGTTTACGTGACAGTCCCAGGACCAACAGTAGGACAAAGACCATTAATGTGCTCATTGCTTGTGTGTCCATTTCAGATCTGGGCAGTGGCCCCCTTGCTCCCTGGATCAAGTCTGAACAAGTGGCTCTGCCCAAGGCTAGGAGGCGATCACAAAACAAGTCCCAGGAAGAGAGGGGACAGGGAAACTGGAAAGGTACCTGTGAGAAGGAAGTCCCAGTGTTCTGGGACTGTGCTTTCTCCTTCGCTTCCTCCCAAGGCTGATGATCAGCCTGTCTATCAGCTCTTCCCAAGCAGAGCCCATGGCTACCCAAGCCACCAGCACCTCTTGCCCAGCAGCCGTGAGAATGGCCAAACCGCCCTTCCCACTCCCAAGCTTCCTCCCGTGGCCCATTCTCAACACTGTGGCCAGATTGATTTTTTAAAAATAGCCAGCATGCCACAGCCTGCTCCTTTTAACATCCCAGTGTACTCAGAAGGAAAGGCAGCCTGCTTTGGAACCCGATCCTTCCAAAGTGTGGCCCCACTGCCTTCCTTCTGTGGGCTGGTACCCACTCCTCCCTCAGTGCCTGGGCTCTATCCTTAATACCTTTTTTGCCAATCCCTTGAAGTCCTGGCTCTGCCCTCATCAGCATCTAACCTGTGAGCCCCCCACCATACCTGCTCCAGCCAATTCTCAGCTTTTATACCTAGTTCTCTTTCCTGGCATTATAGATGGGGTGGGCTGCCTGCCCTGTAGCACACTCTATCACTGTGCCTTCTTGGCTCTAGGGCAAGCCCAAACAGATCTATCCATCTCTTTCCTCCATTATCTTATGGCTTGCCTACCAGGCCAGGTAGTCACTTAATATTTTTATATTATGTTAATGTGGGTGAATGTGTGCATGCATAAGTGTGCATATGTGTGAGCTCCTGTGCACACATGGGTACTCATGTGCCAGTGTGAATGTGGAAGTCAGAGGACAGCTTGGCAGGGATTGGTTCTCTCTTCTCACCATATGTATCCTGGGGGTCAAACAAAGGTCATTAGGCTTGGCATCATGTTAGATAGCTCATAACTTCTGACCTCCACTGCTCCCTCACACTAAAGGCTTTTACTTATGTAGGTGCACACAAATGCACATAAAATATTTTCTTAAAAAAAGACAACAGTTGAGGAAGACACCCAGTGTTAACCTTTGCCTTCCACACACATGCATGCACACATGCACGTGAACCTCAACACACACACGCACACATACCCAGACACATGTGCACACACAGAGAATAAAAAATTGAATGGATGAATAGATGTCAGTGAGCTGGCCCAACGGCATGGGCAGAGTGAAAGAGAAAGGGAAGTGGGCAGGTCTGACTTCTGGGAGGCATGAGTGACCTGGGTGCAGGCCAGCTGGGATGCAATGCTAAGATGCTGAGGTGTAAGCAGGAAGAAGGGAACACCTGAGGGGGCCCCACCAGCTGGAGTGATGGAGGGGAAGGGCTGGGAAGAACACTAGTAGGCTCTTCACCAAAGACAGAAAAACCCTCAGAGGAGCCTCTGATGGACATGGATCTGGGAGAGGATCCCTCTGATTCATGCAGGGTCTGTCTCCCTTTCTATCTACTAGGGAAGATATATCTTGCTCATCTTAAAGGCCCCAAGGGACCTTGCTCAGGTGACCCTTGGCATCTGTTCAGGTGATATGCATGGAAACAAGTGTCCTGGGTATATTAGTGGCTCCAAGAGGTTCCTGCATCTAAATCAATTTTTCCAGTGCCACACGACAGTCTCCTATATGTCAAAAACTCATCCATCAGAACATGCCTTGAATGGCTGGCTTCTGAGGGTTTTTTCTCTGCAAACTAAGAGGAGACTATACAGAGTTCCCACAAAACATGGCTTAATATCAGCATAGCTTTGTCCTCCACGAGACAGTATGTATTAATTCTTCTCTGAACTCCCCAGATCCAGCTAAAGTTAGCAGTGAGTGAATGTTTATGTGAGAGAATTGAGGATCGGGGCTCTGCCCATAAGCCCCATCCATGTGTGGCCATACATGTTTCCAGATGCCAAGCCTCTGGTTATATCTTTTTTTTTTTCTTGGTTTTTTGAGTCAGGGTTTCTCTGTGTAGCCCTGGCTGTCCTGGAACTCACTCTGTAGACTAGGCTGGCCTCAAACTCTGAAATCTGCCTGCCCCTGCCTCCCAAGTGCTGGGATTAAAGGTGTGCGCCACCACTTCCTGGCTAACTGTGCCATCTTTAACCCAGTGCCCATGTTGACTTGAGGAGGAGGGGCCCAGAAACACAGAGGTATTTACGTCATTGTCAAGGCACAGAATGTACAGGTGCTGATGGGCTTGGATGCCAGTTGGGGAAGGGTCCCTGGGATAAGTGTGTTGGGTTCTAGAAGATCAGGGCAATTGTCACGCACAGAGACTGATCTTTCCTGGCTGAACTAGGTTACGGGGAGACTTCCCCTGCCCAGGATAGGAAGTCTCCTCACTGCTCACCCTGTGTTCTCAGACATGAGAGATAAGATTGGCTTTGGGAGCAAATTTGGCACATTTGGCGTAATGCCTCTTATAGCCAGAGGGAATGGCTCAGAGATCGTGCTTGCCTCCCATGGCAGGAAGTGGCCAAAGACCTGCAACAGACCTTATCTTCAAGGAGCTGATGTCAGCACCTTTTAGGTGTCAGGGTCTGCTCTATGTGCTTTGAAAACTTTCTAATTTGTTTAATTACCATTATCACCTCTATTTTATAGATGAAGAAACTAAGGACCAGAGAGGTTAGGATTTTTCTTAATGTCACACAGCCAGTAAGTAAGAAATCTGAGGTTCCAGTTCAGACAGACTAGACCAGGGCTGAGGAGGATGAGGATGAGGATGAAGGAAAGAGTCCCAGAAGGTTCTGGCACTTTCACTAGATTTGCAGGGCCTCTTTCCTAGGTTGCTCCAGAGCTATGTACCTCTGAATGTCATAAGGTGGGACCCTAGCCTATAACAATCTCTCCCCTCAAAGCCTGTGGCTAGCATGTTGACCTTTCTCATCTCCTGGGACCAATCCGAGCAAAATGCATTGGGTTAACCAGGCACGTGTGTGCGTGGGTGTTATTGTGTGTATGCATCTCCCATGCTTGCATGCCTGGGCACCCACAGGTGCTTCTTAACTGCAGCCACACATGTGGGATGGGTCAGTGGGCGGGGGGGTGGGAGTAACCACCAGCCTCACCTTCAAACAGAAAGGTCTCATTCCAGTGCGGGTTTAGATTCTTCCGCTTCACCTTGGTCTCCAGTTTGTGCTTCTTGTCGGGTAGCAGGTAGATCTTGACAAAGGGGTCACTAGTGCCGCTGAAGTCCTTGGCTGGCAGCTCTTGGGCCTTCATGACCTTCACGGTGAGTGTGGACTCTTGGAAGTTGTAGCCAACACTGAACTGGATTCGACCCAGGTTCTCCCGGCTGCAGCCCTCATGGGCCTCGTCCTCCTCGGAGCCTGGGGAGAGCTGCAGTGGGGAAGATGGCAGGTTGGTGGGGATTCTGTCTATCAGGTTCCAGGGCAACATGTCAGGCTCCAGAAACCTGTCTGGTCTGGAGGCCTGCTAGCCAAAGTCTCCTCGTAGCAACCTGGGGCCAACTGGGGTAGTGGCTCGTCACATTCGTGGCCAGTGGAGGATGTTCAGGCTCTGAGAGCCCTGCCTTAACCAGAAAGGGAGGGGAACAGGGCCAGGATGGTTCTGCCTCCTGCACCCCAGAGTTGTGAGCAGGACACCCAGCTTTCCCACCTCCTCTTGAAACTGTCTCCAAGAGTCACCCTAAGCTGTCCTGGCCTTCTTCTCTCCTATTCCAGCCCTATAGACTCATGGGAGACATACCAACTCTTATAAAGGGGCTTTCTGGGTGCTGTGGATGATGCAGTTTACAAGACAGGAAAGGCTGTCTTGTTCAGATGAGGAGAGGCTGAGACGCCAGGGGCATATAGGCTTGCCAGGATGTCCCCAGGGATCCTGACAGAAGCAGGCTGTGGTCCCTGGGGACTGAGGTTGCACCTCCAGGCTATGCCTGTTCCTAGTCTTCATTCCTCAGACTAGATACCTGACAGGTATGGACAGCAGTGGTGGCCACAAGGAACAGTTGGGTGCCACATGTTCATTGCAATGTGGAAATGGGAGAGGGCAGTTGGGGCTCTCCCAATTGGGTTGCCTACCACTCTCTAGGAATAATGGAAGGTCTTGAGGTCCTACCCTGGCCAGTCAGAGGCCCTGCTGGCCTGGATATCTTATGGCCTATATTTCCTTAGGTGCTAGAGGGGAATCAGGAGTGGACCCCAGGGAACTGCAGGCAGGACAAAATGGTAGGCACTTGTCTTCTCCCCTCAGAAAATCTTTGCCCCCCCTCACCCAGCTTCTTTGAGATGCAACCCCAGCTTCTCAACACACTATCACAGTGACATAAGGCAGATAGAGGCACATACCACAGTGAAGACTCTTAGGCCACCTTCTCATTGCCAGGCCAGGCAGCTGTCACTCACCTCTTGCTGAGGAGACTGGCTCAAAGAGGTTAAATTACACGTACAAGCGTTCATAGCGGTAGGGACCCTCTCTGACTTCAAGCTCCACTCAACAAGCCCAGCCCCCAAGTCATAGGAAGGCCCTCCCCACAGCCACTGAAAGCCTGCACCAGTGGGAAGTGTCCAAGTCACATTGATGATGGAAAATACTGCCCACAGGTCAGCCACCTGCCGCCCACTAATTCTCCCCTCTGTTTGGCTTCCTCTGTGTCTAACTCTACCCCGAGGCAGGCATTGGTATGTTCAAAGTTTGGCTTGGAGCATACAGATTTTAGGTCACTCACCTCAAGCCCCATGACAGAATGGCTAATCATAACTTGAAGTCAGGTTTGGGGTCAGCAACTGTGGGTGCCTGGCCACTTGTCTTGGCTCCTGAACTTAGACCTTAGTTTGAACTTGACCTCGGGCTCCACCCAGTGGCTAAAGGGGAATTGCACTGAACTTGTGTGTGTTAGAGACTGGGGTTCATTTAGCCCAGGGGGCCTCTAATGCTCTCTGTTGAAAAGTTGTCCTTGAACTTCTGATCCCCATGCCTCTATCGCCTAACTGATGGGACACGTGCCACCACACCTAGTGAATTAGGTGCTAGGGATGAAACTGCTTCACTCGTACCAGGTGAGCACTCCACCGCCTGAGCTACATTCTTAGCCCATTGCTGATGCCCCTGCTTAGCCCCTGGCTGACCTCACAGTCCACAGGCTCTTTCCTAGGCCCACTCAGGATGTGGCTTTCCAATGTCCCCACATCCCAAGCTCACAGCAGACATCTTCCCCTGAGCTTCACTTACTGAACCTGCAGGCTGGGGACCATGGAACTTAAGACTGCAGGACTCCCAGGAGGGTGAAAGAGTTCATGGCACAAGTAGGGAGAGCCAGCCAAAACTACCTGCACCCCCATTCCCTCTCATATTATGGGGGAGTCTTAGGCCATTGTAGGTGTAGGTGGCCTCAGCCTCACCTAACTTTGTTCCATCTTGTGGGGGAAACCTGGTCGGTCTAGGCGGACCACCTCTAAAAGGGCAGAAGCTAAGCACCCACGTGCTTTCTCAAGGCCTAGATCCGAGCCCTAGTAAACAAGCCATTTCCATGGCAACTAGGCTGTCCAACTTTCCCCTCCCCTTCCCCAGCAGTAAGCCTTAAAGGACATCAAGCCAGCCTGTGCCAGGTCCCACGTTCCCCAGAGAAGTTGGTTCTGTCTACTTCTAGGTAACTGACTCAGTAAGGCCCTCAGTGTCAGCAGCCTGGGGTCTGGACAGCACCATAGGGTGAGGTCACAGGTCATACTCTGGCCTGCTTATCTTTACTGTCACTGTTAATATCAATGACCTGGTACTGGCAGAGGGCTGGGTAATTAGACTTGCCTTCCCACCTCCGGACATCTGTGGAGCACAGGAGAGGGAGATGGGCCTGTACTTCCTTCCGCTGTTTGAGTCTGCCAGCCTCTCCCTCAGGGCAGTAAGGGGCTGGCCAGCTGGCTGGGAAAGGGCTGTCCCTTCTGGGAACTTGACTACCGGGAAATAGCAGCAATTAAGGGGCTAGCAATGAGGCAGGGTGGTCTGTGGCAATGGGCTGCACAGAACAAAAGACAACCAGCCTACACCGAGTTGGAGATAGGAAATCACAAATGGCCAGGCCAAGGGAAAACGCAGGCCTGACGCCTGGAAACACGAATCCTTACCTAGAAGCCTGTGACTCTGAGTGCATACTGCTACTTGAGACAGGACAGACTGGCAGCCCTAGAAACTGTGGGACCCTGCCTTCTCAGTATGGGAGCCGAGGAAATTATCCGAGCCTTGTTATGTCCAGTGGAAAGAGAAGATGCTGAGTTCCCACCATAACCCTCTCTAAGCCTTCCAGGAACTTCTGGCCTACCAGATCCTTAACTGGTGCTTGTCTGCCAACTTGCCATGCCTGTCCTTGGGCCTCTGGAAAGAACAAGTAGCTGTGATATTCATTGATGCCACCAGGAGGTGTCATGGGAACTGAAGCCTCAGCTACAGCGAACAGCCTAAACTGGGACCATAGGCCAGTCAGCAACAGAGCAACCGGGGTTACTGGTGGGCTACAAGACCATCACCCCTGGGATCTCCACCTCACTACCACCTCTGCCATTTTAGAGGAGGAGCAGTTGCCTCAAGGACACTGCCCTACAGCCTCGCCTCCCAGGACATTAAAAACATCTTGTATGAGTAGGATTCCCTAGGCTTTTTCTCAGCTTAGAAAAGGATCAAAGGAAGACAAATGAGGAAACTGAGGCACAAAAAGGCATTTTGATGAAAGATGGGGGTGGAGGGGAGTGGGCCTCATTCAGTCAGCAGAGCCATCATGCTGGGACTGAGTACCTAAGTCTCTGACTGAGTTGCCTACTTCTGGTCCCCCCCGGCCCCCACAGCCCATCCCCAACCCTTCTCACCATGAGCATCTCGCTGGTGAGGGAGTTGACAAGGTCCGAGACAGAGGAACGGGGCTCCGTTCTGCGGTCAGACTCATCGTGTGGCGTCTGGCCTGGCACTGGGGCTGTATTCACAGCCTTCCCTCCTGCAGGCAACCTGGAGGTGGGGGTAGGGAGGGAGTTCCAGTGAACATGGGCTTCAGGTAGAGCTAGGCTGGACTCCATGGACCTGGGTAGCCACAGGATCTTCTCTGAGAAATCAGCCCTTGTCACATCCTGTGGGCCAGCAGGAGTGAAACCCTTGCTCACAGAAAGCCTGGTTTCCCCTGAAGACCCACACTCAGGGTTCATCCCTCCGGAGCCTCTGCCTCATGTGACTGTGATTGGCTGAGCTGCCTTGTGGGGTGGGGGGCTGTTTAGAGGGAGCCTTCATGCTTCCTGTTACTCCCCAAAGCACCCCCCCCCCAACTCTCTGGCTTACATAGCTATTCTCTGAGCTCCAACAGCTCTGAAGAGACCTGTTCCGTCCAGTCTGGAAAGGGGAGGCGCTAGGCGGCCTGTCCAGGTGTCTTTCCACGTCATTACCTTCTACAAACACTCCACAGCCTCTCTCCCAGAGCCCCATCTGTGTTTGCTCGGCCTCATCAGAGCCAAGGTGTTCTTCACCCCAGAGCCAAAGGTGAGGCAGGGACCACTGTCCACATGGCTCTGTCTGGCAGTGTCTCTCTGCTGTGATAAAGTGTTCTTGAGCTGTCTCGCACAGTACCAGCCATGTGCTTGGAATCTCTATATTACATTGGCATGTGACCAGAGTGAAGTATTGTCTGCGCACATGCTTGTATGTGCATGTGTATATGCACACGTATATGCATGTATGTGAAGGCCTTGATTGCCATTCCCCAGGTATTACCTATATTGTCTTTGATGCAGGGTCTCTCACAGGTCTAGAGCTTGCAAAGTTTGGCTAGCTGGTGGGTCGCAGGAACCTGCCTAACTTCAGCTCCCCAGCATAGGGTTTACAAATCCACCACGCACAGCTTTTCTTTTTACATGGGCTCTAGAAGCTCAGGGTCCTTGTGCTTGTGTGGCAAGTCTTTTACTGACTGAGCCATCACTCCAGCCCTGAGCATTAACGTTTTAATCTGATTTAATACAAGCTGTTTTACCAGCTGAAGATGTAGCTCTAGGATAAAGTGCTTGCTTATCCAATGTTAATCAAGACCCTATGTTCTATTTCTAACAAAAGTGCCCATTCAGCTTTAATAGCCATTTAGGGCAAGAGATAACCCCATATGCCCTAGTCCCCACCCCGTTCCCCACTCATACAACACATTTGATAAGACTCTCACCCAGAGTTAGAGAAAGGCAGGCTGCCACCTAGCAGGCAACCGTGTCCATACCCGACGTCATGCTGGTCCAGGGGGCGGGGATCTCTGGTTTAACAGCCAGGTGGTTAGCCCAGGCTCCATTCCGCTGGGACTTAGGAAGGGGCAACTAAGACCCTGCCCAGGGACCAGGCTGGAATGTCTCATGAGGAGGAAAAGGTGGGGACAGGCAGTGAGGAAGAGATGGTGTAGGGCTTGGGGCAGGCTAAAATTAAACAGCTTTGAGAGCACAGAGCCACACAGGCTGGATACAAGCCACATCCCCTGGCACAGACCAGCTTGAAGTACATGGTTAGCCATAGCAGGCAGATACAGACATGCTCAGAATATGCCAGGCCCTGGGGGAAGACACCAGGATCCAACAGCAGGGCGTGCACACACAGACACACATACATACATACACATAAAAATTCACACAAGCCCAACAGATATCTAGAGCAACAGGGAGAAGATAGCACAGGCAGTGGGTAGGGCAGCCAGCACCTCTGTGGTAACACACACAGCTGAGGGCATACTTAGATCCCCAAAGGGGGAGGGAGGCCCAGTCATTCAAAAGTGTGCGTGTGGATTGGAACAAAACAGAAGCAGGAAAGGCAGGGACAGCAGGCCATCAGGTGCACGGTACACCTGCTGTGAAACCCTGGCCTTGCTCTGAAACACAGCACAACACGTCCACCCACCCGCCTGCCCTCTCCCTGAACACCCTAGAGGTGCGGACACACTGGTGCACAGAGTAGCAGATACATACAAGCCCTCCCCCACCACCACACACACACATACACATACACACACACACGCACATGGACGCGTGCTCACACAGACAGGCACGGGGAGGAAGAGGAGACTGAAAATAGCTGGAGAGGTAAAGTCAGGTTAAAAATAGAGCAGGAGAGGAGAGAGCGTGAGATTGACTACTGAAGGTATGAGAAAGTCGGAGTTATTTTGGCCACACCACAGCGTCAGCATAGCTGCAAAGCAGCCTGGGAAAAGATGGTCAGCACCCCCGAAGCTGTCGGAGGTCACGGACAGAGAGATAGGCATAGGGATCGGCAGAGGGAGAGGCCGAGGGGCTGGTCACTGGCCCAGGGACACCCCTGTGAGGAGCAGATGGAGGAAGGAGATAGAGAGAGGAGAGACAGAGAAAGAGGGGAGAGGCTAAGAAAGGTTAGTCAGACGTGTGGAGAAGGCTGCTGGGCGGACAAGGGGACAAGGAGGAGCGAGGCGGCCGACAGGAGAGGCAGAGAGGAGGCGGGGGACACACGGGCGGAAGAAACATGGTGGCTTCGGAGGAGGCGAGCAATGGGGGTGGCCTGGTCCGCTCTGCCCCCCACTCGGGGTGGGGGTGGGGCCACGGTGGAAACCATTTGGATCCCAAGGAGCAAAGGTGAAATGCTGGAAGGATGGCCGTGAGCACACAGTGGGTGGTGTGGGAGAATGAGTGGGACAGACAGCAAGGGTGGAGGCTCCATCCCCCATCCCACTCCTGCACCTAAGAGTACCTTGAGATAGATGTTGAGGTCCAGGGCTTGAGGGATTCTGGAAGGGAGCCCTCAGGGGACCAAGAAATGTGGGTTGGAGGCAGTCTGGCCCTCACATCTCCTGTAGCTTGTTAGATACCCATCCTTTCTGTCTGGACCCTGAAGTGGCTTCTCCTTCCCACACAACTCTCTCGAATGAGCCTGTTGCTTAACAGACCAAGGGCTCGGAGTGTTTCCTCCAACAGCAGTCAAGGCACCTGGTCAAGGGGTCAGCTGGGATGGAGAGTGCTTTAGAGGAAAGGATAGATGAGCTAGCTTGTGGCTATAAGGCTCAAAAGTCAAAGGGTGGATCCCAAAGGCGTGGCAGCTTGGTGGGGGAACCTATGCTAAGCTATGGGATAGGGAACTTACTAGGGAAGAATCAGTTGAGTGTAGCCCTTTGAAGCTACCCACTTGGAGACACCCCAAGAGTTATGAGAAATGAGTTTCAAATATGGGAGGGCATGAGCAGGTGAGAATGGCATGTGTCCACTTGGAAAGTAGGGCCAGGTGGTGGTGAGGGCCCAAAGCCTCCACCTCCACACCCACCTTTCCCAGGCAGGCAGAGGACAAGCTGATGTCATGATCAGAAGGGATGGGTTTACTAAAATATGGAGACCTGAGTGGCAAGGAGGTATAAATAGGCTGTTGGGTGAGAATGGAGTCGGTTAATTAACACATGGGTGATGTGAAATCTCGTTTCCAGCCTGCATCTGCTCCCTCACGCTTCACACCTTCCCCCCAACCCTCCCTGGCAAAGGGCTTGAGTTCTTCGCAGGCTTTCAGAGGGCTCCAGTCCCCCTGCATCCTCTTGTCCCTGGCCCCAACCCCCTCTGCTTGTGGCCCTCTGGCCTGCTTAGAGCCCATCTTTGAGACCCAGTGGCTTCTGTCAGACCCAGTTGGGTTGGGGGTGTAGCAGTCTCTGCTACACCCCCAACCCCTTTCTTCACATATGTGGGCTCAGGGATCGACACCAGTATTGGCACCAAGTGAAGGACCAGGTTCTCCCCTCCTACTCTGTCGGGACTTCTGACCCACTAGACATGCAACGTGGATTCAGGGTGGGAAGGCAAGAGAGGGCTGGTCTCCAGAAACCACTGTGAGATAGCCAGACAGCTGTCAAACACAGCCTATCTCTCCAAAGCTCCAGGCCCCTCAGCAGCAGCCTGGGGCAGTCTCTTCCTGTCCCTAAAGGCCTTTAATGAGCATCAGGGTGACCAGGCTAAACCTGATCTCTGCTCAGCTCACAGGATCTGACAACTGTCCCAGCCCTAGGGCCCATTTCCTCATTAGAAGCAGTGTGTGTTCCTCAGAGGTCACCCTGCTCAGTGCTTCATTTGACAGAGGCAGATGCGGAGGCCTAGACAGGGTCTCAGGCTTGTCTGAGGTCATGGAGTGAGGCTCTGGCTAAACCAATGTTGGCCCACATGCCCCGTCTTTGGTCTCATGGAAAGCAGAACTGAGCCCAAGAAGATGTGAACACAGCCAAAGGCCAGGTCGAAGGAAGAAGCAGGTAAGGATTCCACCTTTGGGAGTGCTAATAAACCCTGCAACCTTCAACCTCCCCTTTACCTATGAGCACTGCTCACCCACGCCTCAACCAAGGGAACAGCAGGAGCTGCTTCCCAGAATTCTAGGTGGAGAAGGCTAGGAGGTGCAGCCTGTACTGCAGCCACTTGGCTACTGTTGGTCTTCACTGGGCTCTGAGGAAGGCAATGGGGCCAGGGAGTCTGGCAGAACCAGACCTTGACATTGCTGGGAACAGCTGGCCTCCCATCCCCTTTCTGGAGGCTGTGCTCAGGGGCCACCCTTTTGGTTCCTTCTGGTCACCAGGCCTCTCCCATGGTTCCTCACCCCAGACCCTCCCCATCAGGGGCTCTTCTTCCATGGCTTAGTGGCACCACAGGTCCTGCAGGGCAGGGGGAGGTTGAGATGGTGGGGATGAGGAAGAACAGGCATAGCCATTCCTCAACATCCGCCCTCACTCACCAACCACCAGAGAAACAGGGATTTCTGGGTTGGGAAGGGGGGGCAGAGATGAAAGATGGAGGGGCAGCAGAGGGAGGCAAGCAGGGAGATGGGGCCCAGAAGGCTGGGCTTGCTCCAGGCCAGGACAAGCATGCTGGGGAGCAGGCTTGATCCAGAATGGTCCCAGGATGGTCCCTTCATAGACCCACGGGACACCACTCAAGTGGTCAGGGGACAGAACACCAGCTGGAGGGCTTCTCCTACTCCAGCATCTGCTGAAGACACCACCACCTCGTCCAGCAGTCGGGGCCGGCTGAGGCAGGGGGCCTCTCCGTGCCTCCTTCTCTGCCGTTGCTGCCGCTGCCGCAGGCCTCGCCCGTGCTCGTACCTCTTGTCCCCCTGAGCGTTCTGGTTCTGCTGGGTTCCTGGGTTTTGCAGGTCAGGGATATTGGCAAAGTCATCCTGTTCCGAAAGCCCTAATACCAGGGATAGCACCACCATCCGGCCTTCCCTGCCCAGGATGGGCAGCCCCACCAGCCGGGGTGAGAGGAGGTGGCCCCATGGACAGGAGCAGGGGTGAGGGGAGGAGAGAGACAGAAACAAAGAGAAAGAGGAGAAAAAGCGTAAGAAACTGGCCCTGGAGAAAAGAAACCAATCTTCAGAACTGTACATAGTTGAAGAACTGAGAGGGGAGGAGGGAGAGGGTCCAGCTGGCTCTGGGCCAAGAGCTGGAATCTTTTGGGGGGTAACATGGGACAGGGGCTAGGCACAGGCCTGAGGAGAGGACTTAGGTGTCTGGGATAGTCCCTAGGGAGCACACAGGCTGGAGACTGGAGCAAAGGCCCTAGGACATGACATCTCCAGCTGAAGTCATGATTATCTCTTCCCTGGGAGAAGGGGAAGAGGCTCTTTCAATATCTTGTACAGGGCTTGCGAAGGGAGACTGGGGACACAGGGGAAGCACTACAGAAAAACCTGACATTCAATGGGCATTATACACTGTGCGCAGGGATGCCCTTCATAGATCTCTGGGTCATGCTCAACCAGATGTCCTTGAAGCCAGCTAAGCAGCTTTCTTCCAGGCTTCCAAATATACGGCCCATATAGGAGAATCCCAAATCTGTCCAAGATCACAGGTGTAGTGAGACCTCTCTCTTGTCCACCTTCCCAGAGATTCAGAGACTAAGAGGCCTCCAGGACCTGTTCAGGGGAGGCCTTTCCTCGTAGAAGCAGTTCAGAAGGCATCAGGAAACAAAGGTGGAGAGAAAGTACAGGAACTTGGCAAGGTCTGGAGAAGCTTTGGCAGGGCTGCAAGGGAGCCTGTGCCTGCAGTGAGACGCTGCTCTGAGGGAGGTTGGCCAAAACAGAATGGTGGGCAGGTACCAGCAGGATGAATGTGACTTGGAGAGGATGCGTGCGCAGCAGCATGGGGTTGGAGGCCACACATGTGTGAAGCCCTCCTTGGAAAGCTACGGGACCACTGTGTGGGGCTTTGCTAGGGTCACGGGCACTTCCCGGAAGGAAACGCAAATTCTGATGGGTGCTCCACATCAAAGCCATCAGAGGTTTTGAGTTTGCAAGGGCTTTGTAGAGCTCAAGAGAACCTCTCTAGAGCCCGTCAGAACAAAGAATTGAAGGATTCTCAGACAGGGCAATCGTGAAAACATGTCTCAAGAAGGGCCAAGGGCAAGACAGGGAGACTGACAGAATGTTCCAGAAGGGGGTGGATCTTAGGGTAGGAATCTATCACATTAGCCACTGATGGAGAGTAAGAGCTTCTGTGATTATTCCCCAGAGAGACTGTCAAAATGGGAACTCAGGCCAGACATAGCATCTGGGCCAAGGGATGAATGAGTTGTGGAAAATGGGAGGTACTCGCTACTGGGGTCTGAGGGAGAGCGAAAGCTAAGCACAGAGTGTCCTTCTTCTTCTTAGTCTTTGTCTTGGGCACAGCCACAGCAAACTGACATGTGCTGGCATCGAACTTTCGGCTCCCCTTCCCTTAGGCCAGAACCTGGCTTCTTTTGCTCCGGCCTATTGCTAATGTCTACACTGGTAAAATTCCATTTGGCTGTCCAGGAGCTAGTTGAGCTGGGGGAAGGAGAACTCACTGAAAACACGTGTTTTTTTTTTTTTTTTTTCCAAGTTAATGCATTTTTCAGATACTGCTTTTGGTCTTCTTTAAAAACTGAGCTGCTCCTCTGCATAAATTCCCAGATTGTCATTCTCTGCAGCTGCACAGGTTAGGAGGGTAAGGATGAGGGGCAGAGCTGGACTTGGGGGAGACACACTGGTCTGCTTGGATGGGCTCACACCTATCAAGTAGAAAAGGATGCACCTTCCATGCGAAGGGAGGGCAAGTTACTGCAGGGCCTGGGGGGAACCTCAGCAATCCAGCAGTCGAACGGCAAGGCAGGGGTTGGCACAGCTCAACCTGTCCATGGTTTTGTACAGTCCACATGCTGGTAATGGTTTCTGTAATCTGAAAGTATTGAGGGGCGGGGGAGGGGGAAGAAGCCTTATGTGGTAGGGACTGAGCGTGCCTTGCCAAGCCTAGAGTATCTGGCCTTCACGGGCAGAGTATGCAACCCCTGACTGGGAGGGAACGCAGGTGACGTGACACACCGAGTTTAGAGCCGGCCAACAGGTAAGGGGAACAAGAGCTGCTGTGGGCGCCTGAACATGGGCATGTGATGCTGGCATCTGAGCGATGCCCCAGGATGCAGGCATTTAAGACACGCCCATCAGAATTCTGGTTGGTTAGGAAGATGGTGGGCTGGCAAACGTTGGTATCTAGGCTTCTGCCACAGGAGGAGCTTAGGCACACTCCAGCCTAAGGTCAGGTGGGGCCCAGCTGACCCTTGTTCTGTTCCTGCCATAGTGGAACCAGATCTCTGGACCTCCTACTCTATGGCCAAAGCATCCATTTCAGAGCAATCGACTGCCAAGACAGGAGGCCTTGCCGGACATCTTCTCTGGTGTAGCACTTGATTGCCTTCCCCAAAGGCAGCTGCACAGGCTTGCCAGATTTCCCAGGGGGCAGCCTTGGGTAGAACGGCTGGTGGGCCACAGCAGAGGCATCTTGAAACCAGTTGCATGAAGCTAGCTCTGTTGGAGGGCCTTTCTGAGTTATGGCTCTTGTCTGAGCCGAAAACTCTGTCTGGGCTCTCAGATGGAAATAAAACATGCTTTGAGAAACTTGCAGGCCTTCTGGCTGCCCTGCATCATTCCAGTGAGCTCCGCCTTGGCCCTGGGCTTCTCCTCTTCCTCCCAGACTTACGGTGCTGCCCCACACCTGAGAAGTAAGTTTCTCAGGGAAGACCTGGGTGATAATTCTGATCTCAAAGCTAGAGCAAGGCTCACAGGCCCATCCCTCTCAGCCCCTAGAGAGTGAATATCCCAGTGAGGGTTGGGGTGGTGGGGCAAGTGTCAGGGAAGCAGCAAAGGTCAATGACTGGCTAACAGGGTGTTGCTTCGCCAAGCTGGGACCTTGAGAAAAAATACCATACTCCGCAGCTTTAGGGGTGTGGCTCAGGTTTGTCCTCCGGGGAGGAAGGGTCATTATGACAGGGCTGAGTTCAGGGAGGGCATGGACAGGGAGGATACATGGGGCAGAAAGGTCAACAGGGTCTGGTTACAGAGAGGAGGGGAACTGGAGGGAGGACTGCAGGCCTCTGGAGATTCAGTGACAGGGATGGGTTGGGGAGAGGAGGAGGGAAGGGCGGAGTGAGGCAAGGCTGGCACAGTGACAAGAGCAGCTGGAGACTGATGGGGGTAGGGGTTAGATCTCAGAGACCTCCAGAGCACTTAACTTAGTGTTCTCACTAAATTTTGCAGTGGGGGTGGGGTGGGTGGAGAATGTGTTTCTCTTCTCAAGCCTCAGAAGCAGTGAGGGAGTTTTAGGGTCCTCAGAGTTCTAGGGACTCTGATACAGATCCTTTCATGGTAGGGCTCCAGGTATAAGACACAAAAGGCTGAGAAGGGGGACCCTTAAACTTGCCAGACAGACTGTCAAGGACACAGAGGAACAAGTAGCGTCCTGGTCCAACTGCTCCCAAGAGACTTGGGGGGTTGGGAGGGGGGTGGGGAAGAGGCTGGGTGGGGGAATCGAGGAGCTGGCCGGCTCAAGGGGAGGACTTACAGGAAGGATTTCATGTCCAAGCCTCGGTTTCGAATCTGCCCCACCACGTGGTCCCAGCTGCCTGGGTTGGAGCGGCTGCGGCCCCCAGCTGCCCGGTACTTGGAGCCGGCCGAGGTGCCCTGCCGAGCCTGACCCCGACCATAGGCCCGGGGGTTGGAGCCCGGTGCCGAGGCCGCGTGGGCCTGCAGCTGGCCCAGGCTCTGGCTGGTGGTAGGCTGACTGGGCTGCCGGCCCCGCTGGTTCTGGCTCAGCGGCTGCTGCAGGCTCTGCTGCCGCATCAGTGTGCGGGGTCGCTGGCATTTCGGCTCTCCCGCGGAGCTGGGGATAGACTCAAGGGTAGTGGCCGTGGACAGGGTGGAGTCCTCGAAACTTGGGGCGGGTGGAGGAGAGGAGAGAAAGGAGAAGCAGGTGAAGGGATCACAGTGGAAGAGAAAGAAGCCGAGGGCCAGGGCTGGGAGGCCCCAGTGTAGGGCACGCTCGGCTGGACCTCGCCAGGCCTCCATCGGAGTTGTCACTGCTGCAGTCGCTGCCACCACCTTAACCCACCCTGAGGCTCCCAGGCTGGCTCTACCCACCCACCTCTGGACCTAGCTCGCTGGTTCCCCAGTACCTCTGTCTGGGCCGACCTCTCTGCCGGTCTGAGTGGGCTGCAGGAGCTGTGGCAGCTGCGTGGTGAAGGCAAGTCCCCAGGGCCCTATAACTGCCTGTCATGTTGGAATGGGAGGGGCAGGGAGTTGCTGCCACCCCTCTGCCATCTCACTAGGGGGACACTAGGAACATCTGCCTCTGTGTTCTAGGTACTACTGTCCTTTGGAGACAGAAAGAAATCCAGGCCAGCACAGAGTTGGCCTAGTAATGGCTAGGGAGGCAGGGCAGCCATTCCTCACACTTTGTCGGAAGAAAAGAGAAGGCAGACTCATATACAGAAGCCTACCCTGTGGCCAGAGCAGCCTTGGAGTTCAGTTCTGGGGCAGATCTCTGACTTCCTCCTAGGAATTCCTGCTCTGGTACCTAAGGAATGATTCCCACTTAGAAGTGAGGACCAAAGAAAGAGCAGACAGGAGTGGGGGAGTCCCAGGAGCCACTGGTCTGGCTTTACTCTAATTCTGACTGACAGTAGCTACCCTGCCTTTTACATATAAGAGAATGTCCATGCACTGGCCCACCAGCATCTCTAAACATGCTGGGCAAAGCAGGACAACAACAGGAAAACAGCCTGGCTGGTGAGAGGTGATGTAAAGCCAGAGAGGCCTGGGTTCAAAGCTCACCTCTGTCGTTGTTAACAGGATGACGTTAGATGAGGTTTTATACTTCTTCAGGCCTTAGTTTCTCTGCTGTAGGCAGCGGGCACATAACAGCCCCTTAGTGCCCTTGTTCAGAGCTGAGGTCAGGGTTGTATCACTAACTGCTCCTATGCCAGGGCGTGGGGACAGGAGTTTGAGTTTCTTCTTAAGCTTTTGTGTTTCTGCCTGTTTTGTGCTCTGAGCAGAGATTAACTCTGGTTAGCAACAATCACAGTAGGACTGGGCAAGCTGTCCCTCAAGTACTAGGGAATCAAAGCAGACACTGTGTCCGATGACTTTGAGTAAGTCCCTTCTTCCGAGGCCTCAAGTTCCAATCCCCTCATCCTTTCCAGTCGAGCTGCCTGGAGCAGGAGGTGGTGAACTATGACCTATCAGCTAAATCTGGCCCACTGCCTGCTTTTATAAATAAAGCTTTATTGGAACCCTGCCACTGGCATTTGTTTACATCCCATCTGAGGCTGTTTCTCTGCTACAGTGGCAAGGCTGAGAAATGTGAAAGATGTGGCTAGGCTTGCAAAGCCTAAATATTTCCTAGATGCCACTTGGGCCTTTACTGAGGAGAGTTGGTTTACCCCTGCTCTAGGGCCATGGGATAGCCAAGTATATCCTGGGAGTAGTAGGAGGCCCCAGGGCCCTTGGAAGCCACGTTCACCACAGCAGCCAGACCTCAGCCATGCTCACCCCCTAAATCTATTCTGGGAACCAAAAGACAACAGTTAGGTGCCCCCTGTGGAATGGGCAGAGAAAGAGAGAGGGGAGAGATAGATAGATAGATAGATAGATAGATAGATAGATAGGACAGAATGAAAGAAGAAAGCAAAACGTGGCTGTAGCTGGGGAGTTCTAGGCAGGCGGCAGCCTGGCCTGACTTGGGCTGGAATCAGGGCTCTCCCCAGGGCAGGCCTAGGGGCCAGCTTTGGTAGGCCCACAGCTCAATGAGGGGCAGGCCAGCTGGGGGAGGGGTGCACACCGTCGTCTCTGTCTCCTTGCCGACCTCATTTTAGGTTCCTATCACATCCAAAATTAGTCCAATTTACAGCCCTTCAGTCACAGGAAACTAAAACTGGATCCTCCAGGCCTGAAGCCAGTGAGCAAATGCCATGGAAGCCCAGTCAACCTAGAGACTGGCTGGGGCTGCCTGCGGAGGGGACCTTGGTTCTTTGATGGGATGTGAGGCATCCGTTTCTAGGGACATTCCTGAGACCATGTATCAGGAAGAAGTGGACTTGTGTCCACTTGAGTCAATGAGCAGATGAGGCCTCAGCCTGGTAGCCCTCTGTGGTCTCCACTGGGGAGTGGGGGTGTCTTCTGAAGAGAACCCGGAGACTCCTACATTGAATAGGTGGCCCAACACTAAGAAGACGTCAAGGCTGCTGGCCATCTGAGGGGGCGGCTGTTTCATTGAAACAGTGTCAACAGCTCAAAGTAGAATCCACATTCAAATCTGTGAGGTGCTCATGGTTCAGAGGATTTGGGGCTTTTACAAGGGCTTTACTATGGGAGACCAGAAGTTCTGAAAGTCAAGAGGAGAATAAGATACCCTTAGTGGGGTGGCAGATCATGCTTGTGTTAACAGCCCATGACTGCTTGGTAAGCCCACGCAGCCCTTAAAAAGCTCTTCTGACCACCCTCTGACGTTTGAAAGGAGCTGCTAGCTGGGGCTCAACAACAATCTCAACCCTCAAGAACTCCCTACAGTGGGACAGCTCACTGACCAAGACAGGACCAGCCAGTGGGGATGGCTGCCGTGAGATGAGTATTTGAGGCAGCGTGGTGGCTGCTCATAGATGAAACCCTATGGTGGATGGTGTCATGGTACAAGCAAGGCTGGGACAAGCAGATGAAATCATTCAAAATGGAAAGGCTCAAGGCTGGATCTAGAGCCGTCAGCTCCCCAAAAGAGGAAAGGCCCGCTGGCTAATGAGTGTGTAAATACAGGGAGAGATGAGCCTGCTCCCCAGGAATGGGATGGTCCCATGGGAGGGACAACCAAGGGCCTGCTGCCCACAGAGGGATGACCTGATGGCTGAGATGGGGTGGCCAGTCAAAGAGGATGGGATGGCCCAAGGACTGGAGTGAAGCTGCTCTGGGGACAGAGAATGGAATGACCTGGTCACTGGCAAAGGAAGACATTAATGGAAAGCTGCCAGAGGCCTGAATGCGAGAGCATGTGGCTGAGTTGGTTGTGCTTGATGGCGAGGACGATGGAATGAACCAGGGGCCGAGGACGGCACCTCTGGGGGCAGCAGCGGGCATGCCAGGGGTCCCGCTGTCCACCCTGGTGGGGGCAGGCCTGAGCTCACGGCTCTGGCAGCCATGGGGTGCCATCACTCACTTGGACAAGTTGAGCTTCCCTGCGGCCAGGTGGCTCTGCACCATCCGCCAGCGGCCTCTCCCCGCCTTGCCACTGCTGCCCGGCTCGCTGGGGGCAGCCCCGCCGCTTCTCAAGGCGTCCTCTCCGGGTGGTGGCACCGGCGCCGGCTTCTCCCCGAGCCGGCCTTCCCGCTCCACCGCCAGCCCCGCCGCCGCAGTGGCCACTTTGGCGCCTGATAGGAGTGTGCCACTGGAGGCGTGCAGGAGGCAGCCGGGCCAGAGGAGCACCGGGGGTGGCGGTGGGGGAGAGAGGGCAGGCCACACATGGGGGTGGGGGTAGGGAGAAGAGGAAAAACATCGACAGATAAAAGGAAGAAAGAGACAGTGAGAGAGGAGAGAAACAGACGGACAAGAGACAGACAGAGAGAAAGAGAGACATCAGCACTGCAAATGAGTTAACAGTGGAGCCTGTAGAGGAGAGAGGGGACCGGGCGGGCTGGGGTCAGAGAACAACGCACCACGACAATGGAGGGGGCCCCTCCCCACCGCCTAAGGCAGGAGCGGTGGGGGTTGGGGGAGGGCAGCCACCTCCAACTCTATCCCACAGGACAACGAAGGGTTAACGACGGAGGAAGAGCGGGCTGTCCAGGCCAGGAGGCCCCCAGGCAGGGAGAGAGAGAAAGCCGTGTTAGTCAGAGTTCATCACCACCACCACCACCATCACCGCCACCACCGCCACGAACCACCGACCACCGACCACCGACCACCAGCAGCCACGGCCGCAGCACACAGCGGGGGGAGGGGGGAGGAAAAAGCGAGCCACAACCGAGAGGGAGGGACCAAAAAACGGGCAACCCCATCCTGACTGCACAGAGGGTGGGGAGCCAGGGGGCGTGGCTAGGGACCAGGTGTGGCTGCGGAGGGGGCTCTCCTGCATGGCTGGCCCTTGGGGAGGTGACAGGCGAGGAATAGGAAGGCAAAGGGGCAGGAGGGGTTGCTCGTCTCCATGGCCAGCCTGCCCATGGGATGAATGGAGGGGAAAGTGGAAGGAGATGAGCAGGAGAGGAAGTGAGAGGGGGCAGGAAAAGGGAAGGGTGGGGCGTGCGCGGATACTCAGTACATATGATCAAACCAGGTAAAGTCACTCACTTGAGGGACAGTCGAGGGTCGCCATAAGGGGCGTAGGGTGAAATGTTTAGAATAAACTCCTTGGGAGGATAGGAGCTCCATTTCTGCTGCACTGTGCTTTCATTGTTATTCCAAAAGTCTCTGTCTAGGTCGCTGGAGGGGCAGAGAGAGAGGGGAGAAAACAAGGAGATACAAGAAGAGACCAGAACTGCAAGTCCTGCGGGGGCAGAAGGGACGTGGGGCCCCTGGGGGCACACAGAGGGTGGGGCATCGAGGGTCTGCTCCTGCAGAGGAAGAAAGGCAGGAGGGTGGATGGGCACCGTAGCCTGGGCCAGGCATCCTTGCAACCCCGCGTATCTATGTAGGCACGCACACTCATACAAACACACACGCACTGGAAGGCTGGCCAGGGAAGCTGCACAGGAAGGAGACAAGCTGCAGGCAGGCAGACAGGAGAGTCTCGTGCCTAGGAAGCTGGTGGGAGAGAGAAAGACCATGAGAAAGGAGAGGGGTCAGGTTGGGAGTGGAGGTGGGAGACAAGGCCTGGATGGCAAAGGGAATGCTGGGAGAAGGGGAAGGTGCTAATTCAATGTTAGAAGGTGCTGGAAAGTAAGGCAAGTCCTGCTGCCGGTAGCTGGCCCTGTCTCTCTCTGGCCTCAGTTTCCCATCAAAGGCAAGTGGGTTTTCTCCCTCTTCCATATTCGCGCCAGTGGCCTAACATATCCCTGGGCTTCCTCCTACTTCTGGTGAGGCCGGAATGCAGGGCTTCCATGAGGGTGGAACTGGGTGAGCAGAAGGCTCCACTTGAGACAAATAAGGTGGCTGGGACAGTTGAGTGAGACTTCCACATGAAGGGGGTAGCCTGGTCTCTGACCTCAGAGAGGGTGTCATCAAGACCCTTTGTTCTGGGGCCTGTGTGAAATCTGTTAGTGAAGCCATGGGATCTGCCCGGCCTTGGGTCCACAGTATATACTAGGCCTGCCCTGCTGGGAAGTTTGTGATCTGTTCCTTTCTAAGATGGAGCTGCTGGGTTTAAAAGGGATCCTTACCCTAGTCCACCACCCCTCCTCTGGGTGACTTGTCCTTCTCAGCTGACAGGCTGAGAACATAAAGGATGGAACAACTTCTGTGTTGGGTTATAGGGCAGGTGGCAGAATCCTGGGCTCCTGCAGGACATGGCCTGGATGTCCAGAAACTACAGACAGCTTGTTAATTTCCTGGGCTTCCAAAGTGACAGAGTTGGGCACTGAGGGAGAGCTGGAGAGGTGGCTCAGCAGTTAAGAGCATTGACTGCTCACTGAGGGAGGGAGGTAACTCCCAGGCCACATTCTAGAAGGGAGCCATGCATGGTGACAGGAATGATACTGGGGTAAGGGCCTAGGGAAGAAGACTAGCCTGTGTTCCTGTTTAGGCAAGGTGAAATATGGCTAGGGGCCTGGTAACATGGGGGCATTCTCCCCTAAGAATCAATAGTTCTCAGGGGAGCTGCTTCTCGTGTTACATCCTGACTTTGATGCTCCATCTGAGATGCAGGAATGGGGAAGAAAATGAGATAAGAAGCTAGACTGCCACCATAGGCCCAGAGGAGGTGGTGGCCTTGACTCTCCCAGGTGACTGTCACTGTCTAGATACTCTCTGGAAATGTCTCACAGGGGAGTTCAAGCCCAGACCCTGAGGCAGCTCACAGAGTCAGGCGGAACAGTGGGTAGGCGAGGGAGGCAGAGTAGGCTCTGGTGGAAAAGGCTCTCTCTACAAAAGACATCATGCTTATCAGAGATACTCTTTTGGCTCCACTCCCCAGCAAGACCTTGTTTGGCTGGAGGGCCCCTGCATGAGGCATGAAAGGAAGGAAGGAAGCAGGCTGGCATCCACTCAGCAACATCCCAGGCTGTCCTCCCAGCCTGAGTGCTGGGGACGCTTGGATTTCTACTATGATGCTATCAAGAGACAATCTCTCATAAAAGAAGGTTGGGAAAACTGGTTCCTTTACTGAAGAACTACCAGAGTCTTAAATGTGTCAGTGGCCGTCAATATCACCCAAAGGGAGGTGGTGTGTGCATCGTTTCCCCTACCGGGCTGGCTGTGAACCCCTGGATGTGTTCATCATTTCAGAGGCACAGACTGTGTGCTCCAAGGAACACAGTTTGGGAAAGTGCTGCTGAAGAATGCAGTGTTCCAGAACCCTTGACAACACGCTTCCTTAGGAGGAAGTCCTAAGCCAGTGGGGAGTTGTGTGGTAAATTAAGTTGCCCAGGATGGGGAACGCAAAAACACACATGAGTAGTGGCTTCTATCCCCGGGGGCAGCTCGTCAGGTAGAAGCAGGCCCAGGTTGTGGACAATGGGCCCACAGGGTGTCGGAGGGGTACCGTGTTCTCACTAGCCTTAGAGAGGGTCCTTTTGGGCCCTGGCTGTACCCTGCTTCCTGCCTTGATGCTCTCCTTTCCCTTGTTGCCTAGAGGAGAACTCTTTCTAGAATGCCTGCCTTGTCCTGAGTGCCCTGTCTAGAGAGATTATGTTTACCCATCCTTGCCAGGACTTCAGAAAACGTGGACTGGAGGTGGCCTCCTGCTCCCCCTCACGTGATCCTCCTCAGCCCCCACCTTCAAAAAGCTCAGAGCTTGTGTTCTGCAAACAGCCCACCAGCTCCTGTCTTTGAAGAGCATGCAACCAAACTCAGCTTCAAAGACTCCCCGTGGTCTCCTTCTGAGCCTTCCACCCACCCAAGCCCTCAGTTGGCCCACCCTTCTATTCACCCCACCCCACCTCAGACACCCGCCCCACAACTTCTATTAAAGTCCCAAACAGGGTCAGAGTAAAAGATGAAAAGAGAGGAGGGGCAGGGAGGGACCCCTTGGGAATGGATGGGGGAGCAAGGGGAAGAATGAGAGATGCAGGAGTGCAAGGGTGTACAGGGGTGCAGGGGAAGGGGCAGTGAAAGTGGGGGGTCTTGAGTTGACAGGGGTGGAAAAATGGGGAGAGCTGGGGGCTCAGCTTCCAGGCAAAGCCCCTTGGCCAGCAGGCTTGATCCCATCCAGTTTAGAGTGGAAGATGGGCTGGACAGAACTTCCTGTGAAGACCTGGTCTCCATGGAGAGCAAGGGGAGAAAGCTCCATTCTCAGAGCCTGAGCCTAGGTAGGCAGGGGTTTTTCTATTGTCCCCTAGTGACTCTCAGCAGAGAGCTGGCCAAGGTGGCCTTGGTCTATGGACTAGGTGCTTAGATCTCAGTAGAGAACCCTACGCAGGGTACAATCAGTAGCACTTAAAGGGGGACACGATACAATAGGAGGGCAGAGCCCCTCCCCATGGGTCAGATTCCCTGGAACTCAGCACTGAGGCTGGCTGGGGTCCTCATGATTTGTCTCCCACCCTTTCCAAGTTGTCCTGGGAGCATGAGTGGAGTGTGAGAAAAGAAACCCAGTCTATGAAGAGGGGGGTTCCAAGACCACAAGTAGGGTCTTGGGGAGGAGGCTGGAGGGTTCAGGGGCCTGCTAGAGTGGGTAGGGACAGTGTATGTGACATTAAAATTAGATGGAAGAATCAGCATGACACGTACAGAGCTGTGTTTGAGAGGCAGCCTTAATGAGGCTGCATAGTCTCTCTAAAGTCTCAGGGTCTGGAGCAAAAGCAGAAAAGGGGGGCCCTGGGGCCATCCGAGTTCTGAGACCAAGGGGGTGGGCATGGTCATGGCCTCAGGAAGTAAGGACGGTCCTAGATGGTCCTAGATATGTGTGTGGCCAGGTCTGAGGACGGGGGAAGGGCTTCTCGCATTTGTGTAACCCCCCCTAAACTGGCAGCCTGGCACCTACTTGATGGCTTTCTTCTCACCGCGTCCACGCCCCGAGTCTGGCGTGCCCACCGTCTCCAAGGAATTCTTGTAGCGTTTGCCCTGTAGAGACAGTATCAGAGTTACTCTTAGGTGTGGGGAGATCTGGGCAGTCCCCATCCCCCCAGAACAGATGATCCAGAGGTAAGGAGATAGGAGATATCAACAAAGCCCAGAGGCAGTGTGAGGGATTGTTGTCATTGTGGAATACCTGTCTCATAGCTGGGCCCTGGGTGTGCTCTAAGACCTGTCTCTGCTCACAAACAATCCTTCATGCCTGACCCTCAGGTATCAGGACTGTCTGCTTGTCTCCCGGGCCTCTGGCCCAGCTCCCAGAAACACAGTTCCCTCTGCCGTGGACAGACGGCTCTCAGGCGCCTGGCCACGTCACAATGTCCACGTCACCACCCCCAGATGGTGGGGGCGGCATCCTGCAGGGCAAGGTTGGCAGTGGCCGATGACGTGAGTGAGTGGTGGGGGCGGGGAGCAGGCCATGTGCCTGGGCCTGCCAGGGTTGCTGGTCATTGCCTGGGGGGCTTCCTGGGGTCCTCATGCCCTGGGTCTAAGAGGCAGGGACAGGGCTTCTATAAGAGATAACTTTGTGAAGAGAGCTATTTGTGCTCAAGGGTTCCTGAGCTCCAAGGGGTTCTAAGGTGGCCTGGCCCCTGGAAAACCCTGGGTTGCTTAGCCCAGTGTGGGCAGGAAAGAAGCAGGGCAGGGCTGGGCATCCTGGTCCACCAGTGCAAAGGAGAAAAGCAATGAGCAGGTCTGCTGCTGGGAAGGTGAGCACTATTCACCTTCTCGGCTTGGGTTTCTAAATTTAGCTCATGCAGAGCCCAGCCCCATTAACATTCCTGGCTGCTACCGAGAGCGTCCTCATGAGCACCCCATGGGCCTCGGGTCTGGGCCAGGCCCCAGGATGGTGCAGGGCAGTTTGAAGATACAGGCTGGACAGGAGCCAGGTCTGCCCTGCAGCCCCCTTTGCCATCAGGTATTACCTGTCCCTGTCCTAATGGAGTGGGAACAGACAGAAACACAGACATACAGACACACAGGTATGCAAGCATGCACGTGCATGCTTCAGCCTTCCCCCATGTGCACTGACACTGCAACCATAACAGTTAATTATTCCTTCTTTCCAAACACAGAAGAAGAGCTGCCACGGCCGTGTTCCCACAGGACCCTGGCAGCTGTATGGCCACGGGAATCTGGGGGAACTGCAGCAAAGCTCCCAGGAACGTGTGATGTGCAGAGCCCTCTCTCCATTTTACCCGCAGCACCTCTAGGGCACCTTGATTTAGCCCTAGCAGGGCCACAGTACCACATCTCACCCTGGTCAAGTCTGTCCCCCCCACCCCAACCTCTCTTTACTCCCTCCTGGAATGGTTTCCTGTCGCCAAGTGGGTCCACTGGAAAAGAAGCTCCTGATCCCTGTCAGCATCTCTTTTTATTTTGTGTGTGTGTTTGTGTGTGTGTGTGTGTGTGTGTGTGTGTGTGTGAGTGTGTGTGTGATCTTATACTCTGGCATAAAGCCCCACAAAGGCATGGCTGTTCACTCTCTAGCACCTAGAGTGGATCTGGCATCTACAGGTAATTTGCAGCACCAACTTGAAGCACCCTCCCATTTGGGCCTCAAGCTATTTCCCTGAGTTCAAATCTTCAAATTCAAATACAGAGATACTGGGTCCTCCAGGTCCACAGAGCTGCCTCCCCCACCTTTCTCTGCTTCCTCCCATCATTCATTACTTAGAGGCTCAAACTGCAAACAATCCCCAATACTGACTGGGACCATCAGGGGCTGGGCCACACCATGGTCACCAAGGGCTATTTTTGGAAGGACCTCAGGTAGGAACTGGAGTCATGCTCTTGCCCAGCATCTGGGCAGTATGAGGCTGGTCCTTTCTGAGGGGAACTTTTGAAAATCCCTCCACTTTCTCCTCTTTTAGGTATTGGCAGGAGACCTTGCCTTGGCTAGCACCCTCTTCCAAGGATGCCCAGTTGCCCCTTCCTCAAGACTAGGCAGGGCTAGTGTTGGTGATCTTGATGGTCCGGGACACTGGGGAGAGATTCTGCAGCTCAGAGAACCTTTCCTGCTTACTGCAGTGATTAACTGTAGCAGGAGCCAGGGTACTTGCTATATGGGACAGGACCCAGGATGGGACTGGGCTGGGACAGGGAGAATCTCATAGGACAACCCAAATCATAGAAAACCCTGGTGAGGTCCCAGAGCTACCAGGAGCCCAATGGCACTAGCCTGCTTGTGAGGGAGGGGGCTTGCCGGGATGATCTGGAAAAAGCCTGCTAGAGATTAAGGACGTTATCAATATTTGGAAATAGAATGTGGGCTGCCAAGGTATTGTGTCACTGTTGCTGAGGGGACGGAAGGACCCAGCTGCTGTCTGTGAGGTAGCATTTTAACACTCCTTCTAAAGACCAAGGGAATTGCCTGGGTAAAAAGGGCCTGTCATCAGGGATCCATGGTGCCAGGAGTTTGGGGTGGCGTTTCTGGGGCAGGGAGTGGGCAATGAGAAAGTAATGGTATACGAAGAGCAACTCCAGAGAGGCAGAGTGCAGTCTAGAGAGAGCCCTAGGCAGGTTCCTGGCTGGAGGATGTAGTACGGTGGGGCCAGAGAGGATGCTGGTTCAGAATCTCCCAGGTGCCAAAGGCACTGGGTGCTAGAAGTCCCTGCCTACTCTGTCTCATACTCTATTCCCATTGGAGATGAGTGGTGGAGGGATGAGGCCATTTGTACGCTGGGCTTGGAAAGAGTGCCTTCACACGCATACACAAACACACACTCAGACTGGAACAGTGCTTATTTATGCAAGGAGTCTAGGACATGGAGCAGACCTCAGTTATACTGGGATCTGACAAAATGATATGCATCCCCTGTTTGGCGCGCGCCCACGAGCGCGCGCGCGCACACACACACACACACACACACACACACACACACACTCACCACATCACACAGCCTTCTTCCTCTGCCTTCGACCACATTCATGAGGTTTAACTGGTCCTACAACAAAGCAACAAGGCACACACCAGACTGCAGTGTGTGCATAGAAGCCACTTCCGTGGTCTCAGAAGACACTGCTACTCAGGGCACAAAGCCCAACTCCCTCCGGCTCCTCCCTTGGAATTTTGAGGCAGTAGACCAAGGAACAGTGGAGGGCAGCTAGCTCACACGCCAGTCCACAGCAGGGGACAGGTCACACTCACACAGAGAGCTGAACCTGTGGCTCTTCCCCAGGGAATGGGAGCCACACCAGAATGGAGAGGCTCACCCAGTAAATGAATTTGCTCTCTTGAAAGAACCATGCTGGGTTATCCACTTCTTAGCTTCTCCCCATGGTTTCCTCAGCGGACCTCAAACTCCTTCCCAAAGGTATCTACCACCTTCTCTTCCTACATGAATGTGGGGCATGGGGCCCCTACCCACTCAGGGCCTAAGATTCAGCTTTCAGCCGGTCCTTATGGTTCCTCCGTGTATACTGCCCCCAATCATCCCATTTTGAGCTGGAGTTGGGGGTGGGCATAAGGGGTGGAGGTGTCTTCTTATTCCTGCCTGCACCTGGGACATCTCAGGGTCTATCGAGATCGCTCCCAGTAGTTCTCACAAGTCCTACTGTGCTTCTGGGCAGGGTGGGAGGTAGGACTCAGGCTGAAGCCGCAGCACTTGTCTAGCTGCAGTTTGGGTGGAAACGGTGGCTCACAGCTCTCCCTCCCGGTCTCCCTCCCGGCGCTCTCTCTCGGGTGATGAATGTCCCTCCTGACAGTCTCGTTACTTATTGATAGCCTAATCCCGCTCGTTAATTCCCCAGCCCTCGTTAAAAATGAAAAGAAGCCGTTTGTGCTTGTACAAACCAGGAGAATCAGGATGGATGTGCAGGCGGCTGGGGGGTGGGGAGAGGCGGGCAGTACCTTCTCATTGGTCAGAAGGCTACGGGTCTTGGCCACGCCCACTAGGGGGCGTGGGGAGGGAAAGGAGGGAATGCAACGCACCAGGGTTCCAGGAGCATCAATTCTTAGTCTGCGCGTGTGTGCCTGCAGTTCTTTATGCATGAGGTGGGGCTTGTGAGAGCACGCTCCTATGTAGTGCTCTGCAAGTGTACCCCCCCTCCCCCCAGTGTATGCCTCCCGGGTGTAAAAGGATGTATGGGATCTGGACCCAGGCAAAGAAAGGGGTTGAGCATGAGCAAGCTTGTGGCGTGAAGTTCTGTGCACACGTCCCTGACTGTGAGCAGACAGGCCTTCAGATTAGCCACTCCTTAGAATTCAGTAGCCAGTGATTGCAGTATGGCCGATCCCCAAAGGGTCTCCCAACAAAAGCCTCACCAGTTTGCGCTGACACCAGTGGCACAGGCCGCAGAGGACGATAGTGACGCTAAGGCTGACGGTGATGATTGCAGAGACCAGCAGGACATCGCGGGTCGGCGCCCCTGAGGAGGATACACACACCACACACATACACAGTCAGAGCTTTATGGGCCAGAGCCACTCTCTATCCTAGAGCTCCCAGAACACTCCCCCTCCCCAACCCCTTCTTTCTGGCACTTCCCATTCCCAGCTTTGCTTTTTCTCCCAGCCTGAACCTGGGGAGTCCCTTGCTGCTCAGTGCCTCAGCTTCTTCATCAGCACAAATGGAAGAAACACATGGCTTGGTGACTCTATCTGTGTCACTCTCGAGAGGACACATGTGTCCCTGAGGTGCATCGGTAATTCTAGAACCACTGCTTCTGAGTGGCCTTCTTGTGCTTCCTAATTTTGAACAGCAAATGGGCCCAAAGGACATCTGCTTTCTGAGCACCTTCAGACTCCCTTAAGAGCTCAGCCAAGACTCAACAATGACATCAAAAGGGAGTATCTGGGATGTTCTGCCCACATTAACTCAGCTTCCCTTGGTCTGGAAGCCCTTTCCTGGTCTCAGCTCTCTTCTCATCTCCGTTGGCTCCAGCCTCCTCAGCATCATTTGTAAGGACATACAAGCTCACAAAAGCCTCCATCTTCTTCATTCTGGGGTCTTCTACTTTAGGGGTGGAGACCCACTGTGAGAGGAAAGCCCCAGGTTTCCGCTCAGATCCTGTTCCTTAGCTCTGTGGCTCGGTTTTCTCCTCTGGACATGCATATTTAACAGCCTCCCCTGTCTTCCTCACAGGGGGTTGTAAACATTAGCCCAAAACAAATGTACAGAAGGCAAAACCTGGGCCAAAAATGACCATGTGGGGGAGTGAACAGAGAAAAAGCAACAAGGAGCATACATGAGCTCTAAATATGTGTGCACGGGGATGTGTCCTAAATCAAGAGGATGCAGTTTATTTACAGAGGAGCCCGCATGGGTTTCTCGGTGCCAGTGATTGTGGTAATTAAGAGTTGACGATATCTGTCTGGTCCTGGTTCCTGTGGTTTTAGCTTCTGCCTCTCTTCTCCTCCGGGTTTCTCTTGTATAGAGGCCTCACAGAGGAGGGCTGGGTGGTCATTCTCAGCTCTCAGACCCCCTAGGCTCCCTCCCACCACCACTGGCAGCACCCTGGGGAGCCTACTTACTACCTATTCTTTCTAGAAGGCTGTTTGGGTCAAACCAGCTTCTTAGACCTCCCAGGAAATGTCACTCTCACACAGCCTTCGCTAGCCCCCACCTGCCAGCCTACAGAGTCCACTCCGGTACCAACTGTTCATTCCAAATCATAGGCAACCCCTTATGTGCAGCAGTGAGCTTTGGCCATGGACAAGCCCTGATGTCTTATATCATATATGTGAAACCATATATGTACCATCAGTGTCATATATGTGAAAGAGTTGACCTTTCCTAACTCAGAGGCATTTCACCTATAGGTGAATCTTCATGACAACAAATGAAATAAGTGTTGTAAACTAGTTCCAATTTACAGATAGGGTAACTGAGGCTTAGAGGGATTGGACATTATGTTCAGTTTCTCAGCTAGTGGATGAGCACTGATGTTTAAGTCCAGAAAAACTGGCTCAGAGTCCATACTCTTTGCCTTGGATATTCGTTTGTGGTTCTCAAAGTGTGCTTTTGGAACACCTAGTGTTCCCTGGACTCTTTTGGGGGGGCTGTAGAGATAGATTCTGAGCAGAGAAGGCTGAAGCCCTCTTCAATCAAATCATCATCATTTCCCTTGGCTTTACATCTTGAGCTTTTGTAGAAAATTACATTTGAAGAAGGGGATGCTGAGCAAAGTTGAATCCTTCTGGAAGGGGTGGTTCAAGGGTCTCCTGCAGCTTGGATGCTATTATCTTTCAAGGAGCCGAACCCTCCCCCACAAGATCTCTCAGACCCCTCCGCATCCTTTGCACAGCCCTTGAAGGCAGAGTGAAACAAATGCTTGCCATTACAGATCGCACTGATGCTGGAAATAAAAGTGACAAGGTGTCCTTGGCCAGCATGCCCTCAAGTGCTGTTACCATCAAGGGGCACAAGCGTGTTCTCGCCTGCCAGCCAGAAGGAATCATTCCCGGAGGATGTGTCCCTGGGCTGCGAGGGACCTTGGAAGTCACAGAGTCAGGCCCCATGATGCATGATCCCCTCTGGATAGCCCTGGTGGTGACAGGGAGCTGTTCTCGCAGGAGGCTGGCTCTCCTGCAGACACCACTGAGAAGGCTGCTGAGGCTTGTGCTGAGTCGCCAGCCTGCCCTAGGGCTGCTCTGCCACATGACAGGCCTCTGAATCCCTGCCGACAGTTCTCATGTCCCCTTCAAGTCCTCTCCGGGCAAAGCCGCCCTAGCTCTTTCTATCCCTTCCTCAGATGACATGCATGGTTTCAGGTCCCCTTAACGTCAGCACACTAACATTTGAGGAAAGAAATGTTGCAGCCCTAGTCAGCCTATGCCCAGGGCGGAGTTCCACGACCTCTCCTTGGGCAGAGGAGACATCCCGGGTCCCCAGGGGTGAGACAAAGACAAGGGCAGACAGATGACATTGGGAGACCTGGGAGGCAGGGCAAACCAGGAGCTAAGCAAGAACCAGCCTGTTGGGCCAACTGTAGGGGTGTTCAGGGAGGGAGGGATGGGCTCAGGGATGATGATACTCCTCAGCCCAGGCCTTTGCTGGGCAAGTCACCACATGGGAACTCTGGCATTCACAATCAAACTTCCTGTCCATACCATCCCCAAGCGAACCTGAAAGAAAGGAGAACTAAGGAGATGAACCCCCTCTGAAGGGGGCCCAGCTGCCCGTGCATGGAACTCTCTAGTAAGTCAGCTACAATGAGGTAGAGATTGGTTCCTTCTGTAACACCATTCCATCATGGAGGGTGAAACCTGGTATACAGTAGATGTTGAATAAATACTTCTTGGAAGAATCAGTGAGGAAGACTCCCAGGCCTCTAGGAGTAAGACTAGCCCTGGGAGGCTGCCACTTATTAAGCACCCACTGTGTACTACACTTCAGAACCTGTGAAGACAGAGGCTGTCAGTGCTATACTCACTCCAGTATCCTTGGTGACACACAAAGATGTGCTCAGTAAATATTTGTTGAATGTGCTCAATGCCTGCATATGTTATCTCATTTGTCACCCAAACAAGATAGAAGGGAAGAGATGGGAGAGGCGTCAATGACAGTCTCAGAACCTCTCTCTTCTACACACACACACACACACACACACACACACACACACACACACACACA
>JADRCD010213374.1:0-35901 GCA_019843815.1 Montemys delectorum
CAAACAGTGTTGAATCCAACTATTTCAAACTCCTACTGCCTTGACTTCACCACCCTGATGGCTGCAACCCTTATATAGTGAGCCAAAATAAACTCATTCTCCCCCTGAGTTGCTTTTGCTGGGTATTTTATCACAATAACTGGAAAACAACTTAAGAAAACAGTTATACTTTTTTCTATAATAATGTTTTTGGTTAGTGAACCCCATCAGATCATCTTCTTCTTTGGAACTGTGGTATATATAGTTTCAATTCCTTGATATCCAGCATGTGTTATCTTCATGGACAAGAGGCAAAGAGGTTATCTTCATAGACAAGTGGCAAGGAAAACAGGGAGGCCAGAGAACCCTCTTAACATAGCATTGGAAAGTTGTGATTCCAATTGACTTGAAAAATAGACTTGCTTTCACATATTAGTGCTAAATAATTTAAAATTATTCATATATATATATATTTGAGGGAATGTATGTATAGAGTGTTTATGGATATAGTTTGAGTATTAGTAGTCATTAAGTAAACATGATGAATAGAATGTCTGTTTTGTTTTATATCTTTAATCATGTTTTTAATTTACAGTCCAGTCGTTATCTCCCTCCTGGTCTGTCCTCCAACAGTTCCTCAATCCATTTCTCCGCCCCTGTCCCTACCTTCCCACCACATCCTACCACACCTTACCAGGCCTCCCCATTTCCTGAGGTCTCAAGTTTCTCAAGGGTTAGGTGCATCTTCTCTCACTGGGCCCAGATCAGGCAGTCCTCTCCTGTATATGTGTCAGAGCCTTGTATCAGCTAGTGTATGCTGATTGGTTGGTGGCTACAGTGTCTAAGAGATCTCAGTGGTCTAGGTTAGTTGAGACTGCTGGTTATCCTATGATGGGATCACCCTCCGTCTCAACTTCTTCCAGCCTTTCCCTAATTCTTTCCCTAATTCAACAACAGGGGTTCCCAACTTCAGTCCATTGGTTGAATGTAAGTATTTATGTCCATCTCTGTCAACTGCTTCTTGGGCCTCTGGGAGGGCAACCATGCTAGATTTCTGTCTGTAAACATACCATAGCATCAGTGATAGTGTCAAGCCTTGGAGCCTCCCCTTAAGGTGGATCCCATGTTGGGCCGGTTCAGTCTCTTCTCTGTTTTCATCCCAGCAGTTCTTTTATACAGTAAGGATTCTGTGTCAGAATTTATTGAAGACCCAGAAATAAAACCACACACTATGGACACTTAATCTTTGACAAAGAAGCCAAAAATAAAAAAAAAATGGCAAATGAAAGCATCTTCAATAAATGGTGCTGGTCTAACTGGCAGTCTGTATGTAGAAATATGAAAATAGATCCATATTTGTCACCTTGCACAAAGCTCAAGTCCAAGTGGATCAAGAACCTCAACATAAAACCAGATGCACTGAGTCTAGTATAAAAGAAGTAGGAAAGAGCCTCAACTTCATTGGTACAAGGTGAAATTTCCTAAACAGAATTCCAATGACTCAGGCTCTAAGATCAAGAACTGATAAGTGAGACCTCATGAAATTGAAAAGCTTTTTTCTGTAAGGCAAAGGATATAGTCAATAGGACAAATCAGCAACCTACAGATTGGGAAAAAAACTTTACTAACCCCACATCCAACAGAGGGCTAATATCAAAAATATATAAAGAACTTAAGATGCTAACCTCAAAAAAAATAAAAAAAATGAGGTCTAGAACAAAACTGAGAAATCACAACTGAAGAAACTCAAATGACTGAGAAGCACCTAAAGAAATGTTCAAAGTCCTTAGTGATAAGAGAAATACGAATCAAAATCACCCTGAAATTCCACCTTACACCAATCACAATGGTTAAGATCAAAACTTTAGGTGACAACATTTGTTGGAGAGGATGTGGAGAAAGAAGAACACTCTTCTATTGCTGGTGGGATTGCAAACTGGTACAATCACTCTGGAAATCAATCTGGAGGTTCCTCAGAAAATTGGAAATAAATCTACCTGAAGACCTAGCTATAACACTGTTGGGAACATACCCAAATGATGCTTCACCATGCCACAGGGGCATGTGTTCCACTATGTTCATAGCCGCCTTAATTGTGATAGCCAGAAGCTAGAAACAACCCAAATGTCCCATGAAGAAGAATGGATACAGAAAATGTGGTACATTCACACAATGGAATACTATGAAGCTATTAAGAATGAAGACATCCTGAGTTTTGCAGGCAAATGAATGGAACTAGAAAATATCATCCTGAGTGAGGTAACTCAAACTCAAAAGGAAGTGCATGGTATGTACTCACTAATAAGGGGATATTAGCCAAAAAAGAAATCAGAATACCCAAGATACCATCCATAGAAGTCAAAAAGGTCAACACGTTGCAGTGCCTAAGTGAGGATGCCTCAGTCCCACTTGGGAGAGAGAAGAAAGCAGTCACAAGTGGGGAGGGAGGGACGGAGGGAGGGACCTTGGAGGGAAAGTGGATCAGGGGACAGTGAGGGGGAAAGGGGAACCTGATCTGGTATTGAGTGAGGGAAAAGGGCTGAAGCCCTGAGCGCTAGCAGAATGGCAAGCAACCTCAGGAAATAGGAGGTTGAGGAGACTGTCCAGAATACACCAGAGCCCTGGGAGGGACCTTAGATGAAATGCCTGACAGTAGGCAAAGGAAACTTATAAAGCTCACCTCCAGGAGGAAGACAGGACATCAAGTGAGGGATTGGATTGCCATTCCACAATCACATCTCTGACCCATAATTGTTCCTGTCTGAAAGAACTGCAGGGATTAAAATGGAGAGGAGCCTGAGGAAAAGAAGGTCCAGTGACAGGCCCAAAGTGGGATCTAGTTCAAAGGGAGGTCCCAAGGCCTGACACTATTACTGAGGCTATGGGGACCTATCATGACTGCCCTCTGAAAGACCCAGCAAGCAGCTGAAAGAGTCAGATGCAGTTATTTGCACCCAACCAACGGACAGAAGCAGCTGACCCCTGTGGTTGAATTAGGGAAGGCTGAAAGAAGCTGAGGAGAAGGACGATCCTGTAGGAGGACCAGCAGTCTCAATTAACCTGGACTCCAGAGATCTCTCAAACACTAGACCACCAAACAGAAAGCTTACACCAGCTGATATGAGGTCACCAACACACATACTGCAGAGGAATTCTGGGTCTGTGTTCATTCAGAGATGATGCACCTAAACCTCAAGAGACTGGAGGTTCCAGGGAGCCTAGAGGTCAGGTGGGGGTGGGGGCATCCATGTGGAGACAGAGGGAAGAGGAGGAGGTGTGGAATGTGGAGCAGTCGGAGGGTGGATCAGGGGTGGAATGGAATATGGAGTGTAAAAAATAAATTAATTTAAAAAATGAAAATAAATAAAACCAGTAAAAAAAATATACAGCCACCTATAGTACATACTAAAATGCCCTTATTTTATGTCCCCAAAGCAGTAATGATGTGAATGATCATGTCTTTAAATACTTTTTTCCCGTTTTCTGTGTGTTTGCCACATGTATGTATGTGTACCAAGTGTATGTTTGGTGCCCTGGGGGGCCAGAAGAGAGTGACAGACAGAACCTGTGTAACTTGAGTTTCATACAGTTCTGAGCTGCCATATAGAAGCTGGGATCTGAACCCACATCTTTACAAGAGCAACAAGTGCTCTTAACCATTGAGCCATCTTTGGTAAAATACCAATACTCACAACAGTATTTTAATGAAACATATGGCACATAGATGAGCACACATACCTACACTCACACTCTCTTACATACACTCACACACACATATTGGCACACACACTCTTACACATATGCACACAATTCATTACTCACACACACTCGTACACACTCATACTCTTACACACACACACACACACATATACATTCACCCACACTCACACACACTTTTAAACATATATTCTTACACACTGTCACATACACATGCACTCACTGATACCCATATACACACTGACATGCATACTCTCACCCACATTTACATGCACACACACATATGTATGTATATATGTATATATGTACAGATGTATATATGTACAGATGTATATATGTATAGAGATGTATAGATGTATGTATGTATATATGTATATATGTATATATGCTTACTCACACTGTCACATACACATACACTCACTGACCCTCATATACACACTGACATGCATACTCTCACCCATATTTACACACACACACACACACACACACACACACACACACGTACATCAACCTTAGAAGTTACACAGCTTAGATTAGAGAGACTTGTTCAAGTTATAATAACTAAGTTTTTTAGCCACTGAACCATTGAATCATCAATTTTCATTTATTCTTATTTCACTTGAAGATGGACTGGTTCCAAGCTTACCAAGTCACACATTTAAAATAATTAAAAGTTTCATATTACAAGAGAAAAATGCTCTTTCCTCCCCCTTGGACTGTGTCCTTTTCTACACTCATTGATTAGCCTAATACTGAAAAATAGTAAAGCAAACAGCATTTCACATGGAACCTGCTTGTCTTAAACAACCAAGATGCAGCTTGGGAGTATAGCCAAGCTTTTGTGCCTAGGCAGTGAATTCACTTTTAAAATTACATTTACAAATGTTTGTATATTTTTAATCTGTTAAAAACGCACCATGTCAGAAACATGCATGAACATAAACAGCTATATGTACAACAGTATAAGTAAAGTGAATGGTGAGCTGAACTCTGGGTAAAGGACATGCCTCTCACATTAGGCAGGAGGTGATGCCACTCACTTTAATGAGGTCAAAGGAGCCCGTGTATTCTTTCCTGCAGACTGCTCTTCCTAGATCTATACATTACTCCTCTAGATGACCTAGACCTATATAATTATTTCCTGAATTCTAGATAGCAGAGACTCCAGAATTCTATGCATAAGAAATGAAAGTGTAAACATTTTGTAGAGATGGGAAACTTGTGGCTGGAGATACTTTCTTCTAACATGAAATAGAGTGAATATTGACCATGTCAGAAAATTCCTTTCTTCTAGTCCCAACCCCACATCAGTGATATTGCTTTTAGAGAGAAAAGAGAATTAGAGAGAACGTGTTGTGGTGCTCTGATGAGACTCTAGAGAGACAAAAGCTCCTGAGCTGAGCAATGCACCCAGGCTCACAGCCAGTGAATGACAGAGCTAGAGTCTCCCATCGCTCACCCTCTAGTCCTGACATTAATGAAGTGCATGCCAAATGTTCAACAATGACCATAAACTTGATACATGGGTTTGAAATATGCTTTTTAAACATTTATATTTATGTGGTGGAATTCCATACCTCCTAAGGATTCACTTTGAACAAAATAAGTCAAACAGCAAATGTCTTAACTAGGGTAAACCTAAGTAGAATTGAATATATTGACCTTTTAAATGTTTTCTTTCTGTGTATGATTTCTCTGTAATATATTCAATAATAATATATGTGGCCAAACTTCCATGTGCTCTCTGTGCTACATAATAATCTGTTGTTCTGGACACAATAAAATGTTACACCAAAGACAATTAGAAAGTTTACTATAGTTTCCTTAAAAAAGATCCTGAGAGATGGCTCAGTTAGTAAAGGGATTGCCTTGCAAACATTAGGACCCAAGCTTAGGCTCCAGAGTTTGGCCTCCACACACGTGTGCACATACATACACGTGCATCCCAAACATGTGCACATTCAAATAAATGACCATTCAAACATACAAAATTGGAATCTATGCCAATGTTGAAAGAAAGAGAACTGTTCTTTCAGAAAGAGGGATGGATGTCTGCAGTGTGCTGGGGTTTGGAAAGATTAGAGTATTGGAAATAAGTAAAGCCTTGCCTTGAAGGTGTATGGCCACATTTCCCCTGTCTGCATCTGTCCATGTTCTCCCATTGTACCTAGATAGGAAATGACTATATCATTTACCGGTGCACCAATTACCATCTAAAGATAGATATTGGTGTTAGGGACTTTTCTGTTTGTTTGTAGCAAAACCCAAATCTAGTTCTGGAAATGAATTTCCACATATTAATATGCCTAGGAGGCCAGAGTTAATGCTGGGACATAGACATAATGATTACATTGCATTGTGCTAGGTGCCAGAGATATGAGAAACTTTGGATATTCAGAGAGACAATGCTCCGTAAAGTGAGCAGTGTTGTCCAGAGAACCTCCATGGTTGATAGAAATGCTTTGATGGATGTGTATCCAATCCAGCTTACATTTTGGCTGCAGCAACCTGAAGCGTGTTGGCACTAACTGGATTTTCACTTTTACAAATCGAAGTTAAAATTCCATGCAGGACTGGATCCTTTATTGACACACAAAGCTCACAGCTTCGTGTCAAAACTTTTGACATTACTACATGACCTTGTCATCTACAAATGTGGCAAGTGTATGTGGTCTCTGGGCTGCAGGTGGGGCTTTCTTATTAGACTATAGCACAGTGGCTAATAGTGCAGAGGCAAGGTACAGAATATAGACTGTCTGGTCACAAACAAAGAATATTAGGGTGGTAGATGACTCAAGGTCCTGTGGTGACATGGAAAAGGTCAGAAACACAGCTGGAGCTCATGTCTGGGATTAAAGGAAAAGAAGTCAGAATATGCATGGCAGAATTATTCATTTATAGAGGGAGAGGGTGTTTTAGAAAAGTCATATCAGGCAGACTTAATTTTCTCCAAGTAGCAACTGACAGTCTACCTACCAAATAGAGAGAGTAAAAGATAGCTGGATTGCTTGGAAGATGTGAAAGAGGGTATGGATTTGTTTGAAAGGACAGTCTGGGGACTGAGCAACAAGAAATGAAAGAAGTTTCCAGTGGCAAGACTGAGTTACAGCTGGGGTGGAGTCTAGCACTCTAAGAAGATGCTAAACTACAGCTCTAGATATTTATTTGTCTAAGTATAAAATCAGAAAAGATGGATCCTAGCAAGTTCAGGAGTGCGCTGCCCCAAGCCGTCCCTGCAAGACCCTGGTGCAAGCAAAAAGGAACTGGAATGGAGATGCTCAGGTCATCAAAGATCTGTGGACGAAGACTCATAGAAGTAAATTACGTTCAGGAGGAGTATAAGTGGGAGTTGAAGTCTCCAGAGGCACAATAGAGACCTCAAGATTCAGAGAGAAAAAGAGACCATGGTAAAAACAAACAAACAAACAAAAAGTCTCATGGTCATGAGAAATATGGTATTATATGAACCATCTATAATAGTGATGAGCAGTATGGCAAGATTTGAGGAAGGGAGCAGGCTCAAGAGCCAGATGTTATTAGAGAATGGGGGGAGCTAGAAGGATCTCAGAGGGAATGTAATGGAGAAGGAGGAGGTGGTACGGTAAGAAGGCATGAACTTTAAAAAGAACATGTGTGTTTGTGTATTGAGGGTGGGTGTTTTTGTCTGGTATATGTATGCAGTTTATGTACACTTGAGGGGATGCACAAATACACACACATAAACACACACATACACACACACACACACACAAACACACACACACACACACACACACACAAACACACATACCAGGCCAGAGGAGGCTATCAGCTGTCCTTCTCTATCACTCTCTGCTTTATTCCATTAAGATAGGATCCCTCATTGAAAATAGAGTTAGGCTGGTGGCCAGGAAGATCTAGAGACCCTTCTGTCTCTACCTGCCTCATCTTCCATAACACTGAGTGTTATAGGTCCATGTGTAGCCAAGCCCAACTTCTAACTGTGGGTGCTAGGGATTTGAACTCAGATCCTCATGCTTGTGCAGGAAGTGCTCTTATCTATTGCACCATCTGTGTAGGTCTCAGGAGCATGTCTCTTACAGATGACCAAAATAATATCATCTCTATCTCCTTACCCTGAAAAACACTGGTGGGAGATTTACATTGTCCCATGAGTGGACCAGGGTGGAAGCAGGGTCATCCAGAGTATTGGAAGGATGTGGAGTGGGCATTCAGTGACTAAACAATGATATTACAGAGCTTCCACACTAGGTTTGGAGGGCTTCAGCAGCATCTCAGTTATATAGCAGTGAAAACAGCCTTGGGAAAAAAGTCGAAAGAAAAGACACAGTAGGGACAGAAGCAAGGGTTTCGATGTGAAGACAGGTTCACTCATATGATCCATGGTCATTTTGATGACTTTAGGAATGGCTTATGTAGAGAACCAATTTTGGACTTTTTGACCCTCTTAACAGTTACATGGAGTTAAGCATACCCCAGTGTGAAGTGATTGAATCTGAAAATGTTTCCTCACTCAGAAAATGGCTATTCAAAGAGGTTTGCATTTTTGGATCATCTTTAGAAGCAGAATAAATTCTCATCAGCCTGGTAGGATCATGTGTGAATGTCTACCCGAGAGAGGAGGATAAATCATCCTGTCTTACAAGTGCTTTTACATTCCAATGCTTCTGTGAATCTAAGCTAAATTAGCTCAGATTCTCATGAATTATCAACATGGCAGGATGTCATTACAGCATTTGATGAGGACTCAGAGTAACATATTTTATAAACCTTAAATCAGAGCATGTGGTCTAGCTACGGATGTTTTCTAATATCTAAATTGAATAATACAGAATTGAATCTGATTAATCATCAACTTTGCTGCCTTCATTGAGTAGGATGGAATAAATTTAAAATGGGATTGACTCAGAAAAGTCTAAAATATATGGCCATGGTGCTTGTAAGCAGGGATAATTTGTCAGGTGAGTATTTCAGTAACTGCCTTTTTGATATATTAAATATATTCTGGTCTGGGGCAGAGAAAGGGCCAGTGGAATTCCTATGGAGTTATTCAAATCCTAGAAATGAAAGATATAACTCTTACTGGATAATTTAGACTTGTCTTTTCTACTTTCAGGTCCTCTGGTCTTAGACTAGTTTCATTTTCTCACTTAACTGCTTAGAAACACATTATCTTGCTTAAGATGAGAAACCTATCGAGGATAATTCACCCCTATTTCCAGCACGGTAACTCAAGCAGAGTCCTTCATTCTCCAAGTCAGAAAGAAATCTCAACAGGCTTGGCTACAACTAGTCCTATACCTGTGAGTGCAGTATTAGAAAGCTACATGAATATTGTCTAGCTAAGCTATTCAGTAGTGTGCTGGCTCAAAGGAGAGAGAATAGTGTCAGCATTTCAAGTTGCCACATCTTCACTCATTCTTTATGGAATTTCTATAGATATTTCAGTGTCTTCTGCCTCCTTCAGTTCTTCTACCTCACAATTCAGTTCAGGATTATTGTACAGCTGTAAAACAGAATCAGACAACTGATTGAGAATAATCTTGATATTTACTGGAATTTTCATGAGGTGAAGAATTGTAGGTCAGGTGACCTCTTATCACTAGTGACAATGACATACTGGGTGTCACCTAAGAAATACAGCCAAAATCTCTCCATTTTACAGTAGCTTTTTGACAGTGTTTACTGAACTGGTAGATATGAAGAATGGTAGTTACAAGTTATGACACTGGCTTCTGACCATGAAGACATTATGAAATTCTCAGAATTTATACAAATATCCCATGTAAATGACATTTTAATCTATTTTCATCAGAAATGCTATAAATTGTTCATGAGAGCATTCAGTCTATATGAACTTTGATGCCAGGGCAAAGGAGAAACCTCAGTCTAGAAGAACATGGAGAAGAAAGGCCATAACACATGGCTGGCATCTTTAAAGTCCAGAAAGAATGGAGCTAGAGAGATAGCTCAGTAGGTAAGAGTGTTTGCCACTTCCCATGCAACTATGAGGAATTCAAATCCTTAGTGCCCATATAAAAGCTGGGATGGTCACATAAGCCTGCATCCTTAACACTGAGGAAGGAGTGCCCATAGATAGGCAGGTTTCAAGAGATTGTTACTAAGCTAGCCTAGCCCACACAGGGCGCTTCAGATTAGTAAGACCCTGTCTCCAGAGAATAGACGTGATAGAGGAACACACGTGACATCATGCTCGAACCTCTATGTGCATGTATGTGGGAGGGTGCACCCACACCTACATAAACAGACACAACATACACATACAGACTTTCCGAATCTCCTACAAGACTATAATATGGAGTCCTAGGTGACCCCAGTGGAGGCTCTCCCAGAATTCTACCATGAAACCCTCAGACACTTGGGACAGCTATCTTGGCAGGAGTATAACAGGAAAGTTCAGTGGGTGCTGGAGCTCTTTCCATAACTTTGGTCTTGAAGCCAATCAGTTTTCGGAATAGAGCCTTTGATAAGCTTATGGAAAAACGACTTTAGTCTTCATTGTTCAAATTATTTAAACTGATAATCCACATGTCCATGTCAGCAACTAATTGCTCTCCATTGCCAAGTGGTTCATACTCTTGGCCATGGCCAGCATGCCATGGTTCATGCCCAGCAGCAGCAGACTATGGAATGCTACTTCTTGTTCTGATTATGTTAAGTCAACAAGGAGTCTAGTTCATTTTATCCCTCCTATACCCATATCCGTGGTTTTCTCTTTCAAAGGTCCATCTCCCTTGGTCACCTGGGCTATGTTAATTCTTTCTTCCTATTTTTCAAGTTTAGTTCTTGTTGCCCACCTGGATTAGTTGAATAGAAGTTTCCAAAAAAGTCATAAGAAACTCAGATTTTTCTGTGCTGCACATGGTGGAAAGGAAGACTGGGTGTGTGAGGGAGCTCCAACTGTCACCCCCTTTCAATGTCATTGTTTGTTGTCATGCTTTGTTCTCTTGCTTTGACTTTTCTGACACAAAAGCATAGTCCTTGCCTTGGCTTCCTACCAGAAGGGACTGCATCCTATTTAATGTGTACTTTGAGAATCTAGTGATGGGCTTCTAATTCAGAAAATATTTGCTGAAGTGGTAACATAGTTATAATCCTCTTCCACCCTCAAAACACTCACAGATGACATTGTTGGGTGACATTCTCTCACCTGTTTTCCTCTAAGGCTTGCGAGTCCTTGATGACCTGTCAGGGACTTTGTGGTAACATCATCTATCTGAACCCCAGAGGCTTTGGCCTTAGAGGAAAAGGGGAAGCTAAGGAGCTCCTGCAGGGGGTTCAGAGGCAACTCCTAATGGGCTTTGTGCATTCTTTACCCCTTTTTCTGTGCTCTCTTTTCTCCTCAGACGGAAAAGATCTCCATGTGATCCAGGAGCAAAGGCTTCAGACAGAATGGATTCAGAGTCCTTTATTTGCTACTAGCTCTTAGCTTTTTTTCTAGGACTATGATTTTTTTCTTTTTTTTATTAGATATTTTCTTTATTTACATGTGAATTTCTCCTTTCCCAGTTTCCCCTCCAAAAAACAAACAAACAAACAAAAACAACAAGAACAAACCCCTGTTGCCTCCCCCCTCCCCATGCCTGCCACCCCACCCTCTCCCACTTTTTGGCCCTGGCATTCCCCTACACTGGGGCACAAAACCTCCACAAGGCCGAGATCCTTTCCTCCTATTGATGATCGAATAAACATAAAATCTCCAGGGGAAGTCATGACAGAAAATCCCAAAGTCCCTTCTGGAGCACCCATTACTTCAAACACACAATTGGCATAAACTTCTCCGGGTGCTGCCCTTAGACCTGTGCTTCCTTCTTACCATTTGACTCCGATCAGATACTGTCTTCATTAGGGTTTTCATTGCTTAAAGAAAACACCGTGACCTAAAAAGCAGTCTGGGGAGGAAAGGGTTTATTTCAGCTTACATTTCCATATTACTGTTCATCATCAAAGGAAGTCAGGACAGGAACTCAAGTCAGGAACCTGGAGGTAGGAGTTGATGCAGAGGCCATGGAGGGGTGCTACTTACTGGTTTGCTCCATATGGCTTGCTTCGTCTGATTTCTTATAGAACACAGGACCACCAGTCCAGTGATGGGACCACTTAGAATGGGTTGAGCCTTCCTGCATCAATCACTAATTAAGAAAAGGCCTTACACCTGGGTTTTACAGAAGTATTTTCTATATTGAGGTTCCCTCCTTTCAGATAGCTCTAGCTTATATCAAATTGACAGAAGACCAGCCAGCACAGATGCCAAATGTCATCTCTCTATCCACAGATGTTGTCACAGGTGTCTACCCATGACTGGGCCTCAGATCTGCTCTGTTTGCCAATAGTTTCTATCTTTCTGTTTGACCTAGAAAATCCTCAGATCTGCCTGAATCCTGCCAGTACACATATCAATCTGGGATTTTTCACATTGAATGCAAGAGACACTGATGCTGATGGAATGGTCCAGGCCAGGTGGTAAAGGGTCTGGGTAAGCCATAACACATATCTCTTTACAGTGCACATTTGTATTCCCTTGAAATTAGGTCAGACTGAGAACATAACAGCCAAACACAGAAAAGATGTCATCACAGGATGACATTTATCAACTCCCATTTTAGGTAGTAGACTTCACATGCTCTGATTCATTTTGATTCCCTCCCATCATTCTGAGGCAAGTGTCATCAGGTGTATTTGCAGAAGGCAAGACAAGCATGAGTTCTGTGGTGAACATAGTTCACACTAAAAAGTTCTAACCAAGGGACTTCTTACTCATAATGGTTACCTCCACTGTAGGGCACAACTCTCTTCTAGGAAGAGAGCTAAGGGGAACTCATCTCTCCCTGGCATACTGGGCAAGAGTTGGACATTGGCAAAAGTGCTGTCCAATACTACTAAAATCAATATTAATAGGAATGTGTTGTATTTGAAGCACATATTCTGATGTTCTTTATATATATATATATATATATATATATATATATATATATATATATGATTTTTCAGTACATCTCCACTGCAATTTCCCTTCCCTTCATCTCTCCCAGTACCTCCTGATCTCCCTCTACACAAGATCCATTCCCCTATTTTGACTCCTTAAATGGAAACTTTTGGACTTTCTCTGATGCCTTGGCTGTTTTAAGCAAAATGAACACCAAGTTTCAGTGAAGATAGCTCAGCAGGTAACTCAACATCTGGGTTGCACGAGTCTGTCTATCCAAGTTTGATCTCTGTAATCCACATAAAGTTGGAAGGACAAAAACAGTTCCATAAAGATGTTCTTTGCCTTCTACACACATGCATGCACACCCTCTCACATATTACACATCCACATTATACATACACATTATAGATACATATTACTCTCACACACTATAACATTAAAAAATAAAATAAATCTTAAATTAAGGACTGTCAAACAGCTAGTAGAATCACTCTTCTGCCGACACCCACTATTTCAGCACTACATGAACACCTTGGGGCAGCTACATAATGATCAGAATTGTTTGTTCCAGATCCTGAGGGTATAGACCTAGCAACAGCTGTTTTAAGAAGATTGCACTTGATTTTCCCTGCGACTATTTCTACATTGGCAAGATGGGACATGTTTGCTGGTGGCATAGCAGTGAGATTCTTATAACAGGTACAAAAGGAAGAATGCCAGGACTGGTATAAACACCAAATAAAGGTTTGGTGGAATTTGGGCAAAGAACAATTCTCTGGCTACCTAAGCAGTCTGCGCAGCTCATGCACTGAGCTGGATATGTGACATGGTCCTATGCTGCCTCCCTCCATGACCTCAGATTCAATTAAGGACTTCTCTGAGCTGGACAGATCTACCTGTCTATCTATCTGTCTGTCTGTCATCTACCTATCATTTCCTATCACCTATCATCTATCTGTCTACCATCTGTCTATCTATCTATGTATCTATCTATGTATCTATCTATGTATCTATCTATCTATCATCTATTTGTCTATCATCTCTCATTTATTATCATATTCTACCTGCCTATCAATCTATCTATCTATCTATCTATCTATCTATCTATCTATCTATCTATCATCTATTCATTTATCTATCATCTCTCATTTATCTATCATCTTTCTACCTGCCATCTGTCTGTCTGTCTATCCATCCATCCATCCATCCATCCATCCATCCATCCATCCATGTATCTATCTATCTATCTGTCTGTGAATCTATCTACCTACCTATTTCCTTTTGTAGGCCGCAGCAGGGCAGGGGTAGTGATGGTGGAGTGACCAGCAGGCCAAGCTGCTAAAGTAGCTGTTCTGACAGATTCAGAAGAGGTAGAACTGACAGACAAGGAGCCATCAGTGCTGAAGCAGCAGCAAAAGTTTAGTAGCTGCCTCCTGAGAGAGTAACAATCACCATAGCAACAAGGTTCAGCAGAACAGTTTGTGAGAGTGACTGGAGAAGGAACAAGGTGTCAAGGTGTGTGTGTGTGTGTGTGTGTGTGTGTGTGTGTGTGTGTGTGTTAAGGTTGGTTATAGCTTTAAAGGGTTAGTCTATGATCATCATGCTGGGGTGTATAGTAGAATGTAGACAAGTACTGGAGCAGTAGCAGAAAGGGTAGGGACTGGTGGAACCTCCAAATCTACCTCCAGGCACATATACTCCAATAAGGTCACACCTTCTAATCCTTCCTCACCATCCAACTAGGACCAAACATTCAAATATATGAACCTATGCAACTATTCTCATTCAAACCACTACAAACTCATTTTGTTCTTGCTAAGAGCCCAAGTTCAGTTCTGAGCACCCAAGTCAGGCAGCTCACAACCTCCTGTAACTACAGCTCCAGGGGCATATGATGACGCTCGTTTTCACAAACAACTGCATTTATGTGTACACATTCACACCTAGACACATACACATAACTAAAAATAAAATTTTAAATGGAGATGAAAGACGATTTGTGTGAAAGCCAGGATGATAGCTATATCTAGGTACAAAACATAAACATATATGATGAAATAGGGAAAGAGTCATATAAAAATAAGCAGAATTGGTAATCGTTATTCCACTTCTTATTTGGGAGGCATGTTGACATTTGGAAGAAATGTAGGAAAACTGAATAAATAAAGCTGTGAAAAGGAGTCAATAATAGAAAATCTGGGATACACTAGCGTGTGAGGTATGGAACAAGGGGTTGGACCATGCCTGCCATCGTATGTCTTCATACTGTTCGACAGGCCAACAATGCCATTGATTAATATTTAGGGATTTTATTCTGTGGTAGAGGACAATGAGTCACTAGCCAAGGGCTAGAAATACAGTTTTACATTGTATCTTGAGTCAGCATAGGTGAGACCAATAGAAAGACAAAAGTCAATCCAAAAGTTTATATATATGCATTTTTCTCCCCAGTGACTTTCTAAGGCAGGACCAGCCAAGAGACACAGGCCACAGAAGCAACAGAGCAGCCAGGGCAGGGTCCTTCCTGCTTCCATGTACACCCAGGAGATATGGCTGTTCCACAGCCCTCTTTACACTTTTCCTACTAGGGGAGAGCTGGTCTCCAGGGAGTGTTCTGACACCAGGACTCAGGTGAGAACACTATTTTCTCTCCAGTGACTTTATAAAGCAGATCCAGCCCAGAGGCACGGGCCACAGAAGCAGCAGAACAGCTGGGACAGGGTCCTTCCTGCAGCCATCTGCACCCAGGAGGGAAGGCTGATCCACATCCCTCTGTGCACTGGTCTTACTAGGAGAGTGCTTATCTCCCAGGAGTGCTGACACAGGATTACAGACACACAGGAGGAAAAAGCTTCAGCTAGAGACAGCAAGAACATCTAACACCAGAGATTACCAGATGGTGAAAGGCAAATGCAAGAATCTTACCAACAGAAACCAAGACTATAAGGCATCATCAGAACTCAATACTCCCATTATAGCAAGTCCTGGATTCCCCAACACACCAGAAAAGCAAGATTCAGATTTAAACTCCTATCTCATGATGCTGATAGAGGGTTTTAAAAAAGACATAAATAACTCACTTAAAGAAATACAGGAGAACGTGGCTAAACAGTTAGAAGCCCTTAAAGAGGAAACACAAAAATCTCTTAAAGAATTACAGGAAAACACAACCAAATTGTTGAAGGAATTGAACAAAACCATCCAGGATCTAAAAATGGAAAAAGAAACAATAAAAAATCACAAAGGGAGACAACTATGGATATAGAAAACCTAGGAAAGAAGGCAGGGGCCATAGATGCAAGCATCACCAACAGAATACAAGAGATAGAAGAGAGAATATCAGTGCAGAAGACATCATAGAAAACATTGACAAAACAGTCAAAGAAAATGCAAAACACAAAAAGATTGGAACCCAAAATATACAGGAAATCCAGGACACAATGAGAAGACCAAACCTACGGATAATCGGTATAGAAGAGAGTGAAAATTTCCAACTTAACAAACTTATAGAAGAAAACTTTCCTAACTGAAAGAAAGAGATGCCCATGAACATACAAGAAGCCTACAGAACTCCAAATAGTTTGGACCAGAAAAGAAATTCCTCCTGTCACATAATAACCAAAACACCAAACACCAAAACAAAGAAAAAATATTAAAAACAGTAAGAGAAAACGACTAAGTGACATATAAAGGCAGGCCTATCAGAATTACACCTGACTTCCAGAGACTATGAAAGCTAGAAGGTCCTGGGCAGATGTCATATAGACCCTACAAGAACACAAATGCCAGCCCAGCCTACTATTCCCAGCAAAACTCTCAATTACCATGGATGGAGAAACCAAGATATTCTGTAAGAAAAACAAATTTATACAATATCTTTATACAAATCCAGCCCTCCAAAGGATAACACAAGGAGGGAAACTACAGCCTAGAAAAAGCAAGAAAGTAATCTTTCAACAAAACTAAAATGAGATAGCCACATAAACAGAAGTACAACTCTAACAACAAAAATAACAGGAAGCAACAATTACTTGTCCTTAATATCTATAAATATCAATGGACTCAATTCCTCAATAAAAAGATATAGACTAACAGACTGGTTACATAAATAGGACCCAACATTTTGTTGCATACAGGAAACCCACCTCAGTGACAAAGATAGACACTACCTCAGAGTAAAAGGCTGGAAAATAATTTTCCAAGCAAATGGTCCCAAGAAACCAGCTGGAGTAGCCATTCTAATATTGAATAAAATGGACTTTCAACCTAAAGTGATTAAAAAAGATGAAGAGGAATGCTTCATTCTCATCAAAGGTAAAATCTACCAAAATGAACTCTCAATTCTGAACCTCTATGCTTCAAGTGCAAGGGCATACACGTTCATAAAAGAAACTTTACTAAAGCTCAAAGCATACACCGCATCGCTCACAATAATAGTGGGAGAGTTCAACACCACACTCTCATCAATGGACAGATTATGGAAACAGAAACAAAAAAAGCACAGTGAAACTAACAGAGGTTATGAACCAAACATATTTTAACAGATATTTATAGAACATTTCATCCTAAAACAAAAGAATATACCTTCTTCTCAGAACTTCATGGTACCTCTCCAAGACTGACTATATAATTGGTCACAAAACAGGCCTCAACAGATACAAGAAGATTGAAATAATTCCATGCATCCTATCAGATCACCATGGACAAAGGCTGGTCCTAATAACAACATAAACAATAGAAAGTCCACATATACATGGAAGCATAACAACACTCTACTCAATGATAACTTGGTCAAGGAAGACATGAAGAAAGAAATTAATGATGTTTTAAGGTTTAATGAAAATGAAACCACAACTTACCCAAACTTATGGAATACAATGAAAGTAGTCCTAAGAAGAAAACTCATAGCTTTGTGTGCCTTCAAAAAGAAACTGGAGAGACTATACATCAGCAATTTGACAGCACATTTGAAAGCTCTAGTACAAAAAGAAGCAATTCACCCAAGAGGAGTAGATGGCAGGAAATAATCTAACTCAGGGCTGAAATCAAACAAGTGGAAACAAAAGGAGCTATATAAAGAATCAAACAAACTAGGAGCTGATTCTTTGAGAAAATAAACGAGATAGATAAACCCTTAGCCAGACTAACTAGAGGGCACAGAGGCAGTATCCTAATTAACAAAATCAGAAATGAAAAAGGGAGACATAACATCAGAAACTGTGGAAATCCAAAAAATCATGTGATCCTACTACAAAAGCCCATACTCAACAAAACTGGAAAACCTGGATGATATGGACAATTTTCTAAATAGATACAAGGTACCAAAGTTAAATCAAGAACAGATAAATGATCTAAACAGTCCCATATCTGCTAATGAAATAGAAACAGTATTTAATAGTCTGCCAACAACAACAACAACAAAAAAGCTCAGGACCAGATGGGTTAGGTGCAGAGTTTTATCAGACCTACAAAGAAGACCTAATACCAATACTCCTCAAACTATTCCACAAAATAGAAATTCTTTTTATTCCCAATTGTTTCTATGAGGCCACAATTACTATGATACCTAAACCATACAAAGACCTAACAAAAAAAAGGAAACTTCAGACCAATTTCCCTTATGAATATTCATGCAAAAATACTCAATAACATTCTTGCAAACCAAATCCAAGAACACATCAAAACAATCATCCATCATGATCAAGTAGGTTTTATCCCAGGGATGCAGGGATGTTTCAATATCTGGAAATCCATCAAGGTAATCCACTATATAAACAAACTCAAAGAAAAAAACCAACAGCCTAATATAGCTATCTCCTGAGAGGCTCTGACAGTACCTGACTGATACAGATGTAGAGGCTCACAGCCATTCATTGAACTGAGTACAGGGTCCCCAATGAAGGAGTTAGAGAAAGGGCCAAAGGAGCTGAAGGGTTTGCAGCCCCTTAGGATGAACAACAATATGAACTAACTAGTACCCTCAGAGCTCCCAGGAGCTCAACCACCAACGGAAGACTATACATGGTGGGACTGATTGTTCTGGCAGCATGTGTATAGTAGAGGATTGCAAAGGATCAATGGGAGGAGAGGACCTTAGCCCTGTGAAGGTTCTGTGCCCCAGTGTAGGCAAATGCCAGGGCCAATAAGTGGGAGAGGGTGGGGTGGCAAGCATGGGGAGGGGGTAGGTTACAGGGGTTTGTTCTTGTTGTTTTTGTTTGTTTATTTGTTTTTTTGGAGGGGAAACTGGGAAAGGAGAAATCACATGACATGTAAATAAAGAAAATATCTAATAAAAATATTAAAAAAAAAACCCATATGATCATCTCATTAGATGCCGAGAAAGCAATTGACAAAATATAACACCCCTTCATGATAAAAGTCTTGAAAAGATCAGGAATTCAAGTCCCATACCTAAACATAGTAAAAGCAATATACAGTAACCAACAACAAACTAAATGGTGAGAAACTTGAAGCAATCCCACTAAAATTAGGGACAAGGCAAGGCTGTCCACTCTCTCCCTATCTATTCAATATTGTATTTGAAGTCCTAGGCAGAGCAGTTAAACAACAAGAGGAGGTCAAAGAGATACAAACTGGAAAGGAAGAAGTCACAATATCACCATTTGCAGCTGATATGATAGTATACCTAAATGACCCCCAAAATTCCACCAGAGAACTCCTAAACCTGATAAACAACTTCAGCAAAGTAGCTGGATATAAAATTAACTCAAGCAAATCAAAGCCCTTCCTCTACACAAAGGATAAACAAGCTGAGAAAGAAATTAGGGAAACAACACCCTTCACAATAGTAAAAAATAATATAAAATACATTGGTGTAACTCTAAGCAAGTGAAATATCTGTATGACAAGTACTTCAAGTCTTTGAAGAAAGAAACTGAAGATCTCAGAAGATAGAAAGATCTCCCATGCTTATGGATTGGCAGGATTAATATAGTAAAAATGGCCATCTTGCTGAAAGCAATCTACATATTCAATGGAATTCCCATCAAAATTCCAACTCAACTCTTCACAGAGTTTGAAAGAGAAATTTGAAATTCATGTAGAATAACAAAAAGCCTAAGATATCGAAAACTATTCTCAACAATAAAAGAAATTCTGATGGAATCACCATCCCTGATCTTAAGCTGTACTACAGAGCAATTGTGATAAAAAAAAAAAAACTGCATTATATTGGTACAGTGACAGGCAGGTGGATCAGTGGAATAGAATTGAAGACCCAGAAATGAACCCTCACACCTATGGTCACTTGATCTTTGACAAAGGAACTAAAACCATCCAGTAGAAAAAAGACAGCATTTTCAACAAATGGTGCTGGCTCAACTGGCATTTAGCACGTAGAAGGCAACTCCATCCATTTCTATCTCCTTGTAAAAGCTCAAGTCCAAGTGGATCAAGGATCTCCACATAAAATCAGATACCCTGAAACTAATAGAAAAGAAAGTGGGGAAGAGCCTCGAGAACATGGGGCACAGGGGAAATTTTCCTGAACAGAACACCAATAGCTTATGCTCTCAGATCAAGAATTGATAAATGGGACCACATTTAAAAAAAAAAAAAAGGGACACTGTCAATAGGACAAAACAGCAACCAACAGATTAGGAAAAAGATCTTTACCAGTCCTATATCTGATAGAGGGCTAATATCCAGTATAATACAAAGAACTCAAGAAGTTAGACTCCAAAGCACCAATAATCCTATTAAAAATGGATAAAGAGCTAAACAAAGAATTCTTAATTGAGAAATACCAAATGGCTGAGAAGCACCTAAGAAAATGTTCAACATCCCTAGTCTTCATGGATTCCATCTCACACCAGTCAGATTGGCTAGGATAAAAAACTCAGGTGACAGCAGATGCTGGAGATGTTGTGGAAAAAGATAAACACTCATTCATTGCTGGTGTGATTGCAAGCTGGTACAACCACCCTGGAAATCAGTTTGGTCTTTCCTCTGGAAATTGGACATAGTACTACCTGAGGACCCAGCTAAACGACTCCTGGACATATACCCAGAACATGTTCCAACATGTAATAAGGACACATGCTCCCTTATGTTCATAGCAGCCTCATTTATAATAGCCAGTAGCTGGAAACAACCCAGATGTCCCTCAACAGAGGAAATTGATTACAGAAAATGTGGTACATTTACACAATGGAGTACTACTCAGCTATTAAAAACAATGAATTTGTGAAATTCTTAGGCAAATGAGTGGACCTGGAGAATATCATCCTGTGTGAGATATCCCAATCACAAAAGAACACACAAGGTATGCACACATTGATAAGTGTATACTAGCCAAGAAGCTCAGAATACCCAAGATAAAATCCACAAACCACCACAAGAAACTCAAGAAGGAAGACCAAAGTGTGGATACTTCGATCCTTCTTAGAAGGGGGAACAAAATACTCATGGAAGGAGTTGCAGAGACAAAGAATGGAGCAGAGACTGAAGGATGGACAATCCAGAAACTGTCCCACCTGGGAATCCTTCCCATATTCAATTACCAAACCCAGACACTATTGTTGAAACCAGCAAGTGCTGGCTGACAGGAGCCTGATATAGCTGTCTCCTGAGAGGCTCTGCCAGTACCTGACTAATACAGAAGTAGAGGCTCACAGCCATGCATTGGCCTGAGTACAGTGTCCCCAATGAAGGAGCTAGAGAAAGGACCTAAGGAGCTGAAGGGGTTAGCAGCCCCATAGGAAGAACAACAAAATGAACTAACCAGTATCTCCAGAACTCCCAGGGACTAAACCACAAACCAAAGAGTGCACATGGTGGGACTCATGGCTCCAGCTGCGTATGTAGCAGACAATGGCCTGGTCAGTCATCAATGGGAGGAGAGGCCTTTGGTTCTGTGAATGTTCTATGCCCCAATGTAGGAGAATACCAGGACCAGGAAGCAGGAGAGGGTGGGTTGGTGAGCAGGGGGTGGGGGGAGGGAATAGGGATTTATTTTTGGAGTGGAAATCAGACAGGGGTTATCATTTGAAATGTAAATAAAGAAAATATGTAATAAAAATAAATTTTAAAATGTTTATATACATGTATGTGTAGTATGTGAAAGTATGAACTCATAATACATACCTCCAAATATAGGCCAATAATAATTTTAAGTAGTTTTTGAGTCATTAATTAATTCTCTTGTGTGTGTGTGTGTGTGTGTGTGTGTGTGTGTGTGTGTGAGGCCAGAGGAACTTGTAGGAGTTGGTTTTCACTTTCCACTATGTGAATCCTGGAAGTTGACTTTGCATCCTTGGTCTTGGTGACACTCACCCTTGTCTGCTGAGCCATTTGCTGGCCCAAAAATAGGTTTGGTTTTTGTTTGCTTAATCTACCTACATAGCCTTTGTAAGTAAGAGTTATGGCCCATTTCTTCACCTGGATTCTGTATGTTAAATTACCCATGTTCTTGTTCATTTACTAAACCCAGATATAACACAACATATACCACAGTGAAGCATCACATGTCAAAATTAGAAAGAGTTTGCCTGAAGGGAACTTGAAACTCTTCAGCTCTAGACCTTGTAAAATTCACCTCCCACTAAATATTAACGGGAAGCATTTTAATATTGGAGCTTCATGAACTTGTGCATGAGGCCAAAACCTATGCCTACATTTATTTGCTTAGGGTTGCAGCCATGGGATACCATTCTGGATCCTTTTCAAAGGACTGTAGTCTTTATTGGAGAGTCGAAGAGTTGACTTTGCTGAAATTGGATTCCAGATTTCTCTGTCTGTGGTGACATTTACTCAGCAATTTCATAATGTCACGACCAACCTCCTGATACAGGCTGAGACTCAGCTGTTTACGGAAACACACTTACAGCCAACCAAATGCTGTGGCTGTATTTTAAAAGACACACAAAAAATATTTGAAAGGAAAACAGTAAAAGAAAGGCATGTCATCCATATCTTCTTTTCAAGAAAATAATGTCAGAAGTCACTCGGGGCTGCAGAGGACGCAGAGCATCTCTGCTTCCCTGGGAGCTAACAGATTTGAGAATCAGAGAGAATGATTTTTTTTTTGTTTGGTTTGTTTGCATTGTTCCATAACTTTTTACTCAAAATGGCATTCTTATAGTGACTATGCAATTAGGATTTTAGTTATATTTTTCTAAGAGTAAAGCATATATGGATTTTTTTTCTTTAATTATGACGTCTAAGAAACATCTCAGTGCCCTTGTTCCTGATTTTGAGTCTCTAAGAAGCAGCCTTTTCTCTTCCTTCTCTGATCTCCTGGGACAAGCATCTCCATCATCTTCAATCCTGATTGTTCTTCCTGTTTTAGACATGGTTGAATATTTGATATGAAAAATGAGCAGTGTAATATGCCTAAAATCACCGTGCTCCCCAATGTTCACCATCATCTGCTCTCCAAATGCACTTATGGATCACAATAAAGGTATTAGTTACAGCCTTCTATATATTTATAATATTTAATAAACTCATTAATCAATGTTAGGGTTTTGACTACTCATTTCTGAGTCTTATTCTATAGTTTTTTCCTGAAATGAGACCTTTTCCTTTACAGTTGGTATTTGCTCCTTTAAAAAATGTTCACATCATAATCTCTTCTCCAACTTTTCACAAGAACTCTAAAGCCTGCTAGAGTATGTGATTTTCTGCTTGCAAAACAGCAGCAAACCAGTTGGTTCCAATTTTTTTTTGCCCCGTGTGATGTCATGCAGTAGCTCCCTGAGATTTAGTGAGTGAAAACTGGAAAGCATCCCTTCTGAGATCCTGAATGCCAAAAACCCATGCTTACATCCCTGTGTGCTTTGGTGGGTTATCTGTGTGTGGCGTCAACTCTTCCTCATTGCTCTCAAGCTGTTACTCAGATCACTTTGTGATTTCTAATGTTCATATTATGTCATCCTCACCTTTTCTCTTTGAGAGCTTATGGCTTTACTTAATTCCTGTTATATTTTATTTATCATTAGTGTGTGTGTGTGTGTGTGTGTGTGTGTGTGTGTGTGAAGGTGAGAGGACAACTTGTCAAAGAGAACCAGTTTTTTCTTCCACTGTGAGTTCCAGGGATTGAACTCAGGTGTTTGGGTTTGTGTGGCAAATTTCCTTTCTTCACTCAGCCATCTTGGTGGCTCAATTCCTGATACTTTAAATACTCACAATCATCCTTTGGTTGCTTTTTCTCATTTACTTTTTCCAACGCACATAATTTCAATTCTAAAATTGTTTTGTATTTTCAGGGTCCACACCTCTCCAGTTGTTTTCATTTTCAATTTCTGTTGTATTCATTATTTGGATGCAGGGCTTTGAAATAGTTATTCAATTTTGTAGGATTTTTTCTTTCTTTTTGGTTTCACTTCTACTTTCTAGAAAACGAGCCTCACTTTCTCTCTTGACCTTCTGATATGTTGTATTTTGTCTTTGCTATACTTAATTTCCAGACATTCTTAATTGCTTCCTGTTTCTTTCTTATTTGCATTTTTAAAAAATGGAACTAATATATTCTCTCAGCCCATTGAGGGTATTAGACAAATGTCTTTAAATTTTCTTTACCTTTCAACATCCTCTCTTCTTTTTTGTTGAATTTCTTTCAATGCTCTCCATGTTTCATGAGTGGGGATTTTCCTTAAATTGTGTGGCTTCTTGGATTGTTGGTTGAAACTAATAAGGGATTTGAAAGGTGTATGTTCTTGTAGCATATGACAACAGTGGTATTATGATAGTATGGTAGTTTAAGTCCAGCTGTTCTAGAACACTTTTCTCAAATGTCAGTGTATGTAAATCCTCTCCTCATCCCCGACTCCGTCTTTTTATATCTCAAGAGAGTATTTCTCCAGTCTCTACCCTTGGAGAATGTGACTGCTTGCCTACATTCATGGGGCTGAGTCATGGAAAGGGGTAGGTGTTTCAATATTTAGTATATAGGTTTCAAATTTTAGTTTTTGATTTACATATGGTAGGGCACACTTCTTGGCATATAGCTTCATGAATTCTGGCAAATGCAAAGAGTCACAAACCACCTTAATAGTCAAGGAACAGAATAGCTCTGTAGTGCTCCCAACCCCCCCCCCCCCATGTCCTGTTGTAACTCCCTCTCTGGGGTTGTGACAAAACACTGTGTCCAAACGCAATGTAATGGCATGAAGGTTTTCCTGTATTTGTATATGGTTATTTTCCCTTGGCATGATGCAGATGAGATTCACCTACCCTGTTGTGTAATTGACAGCCATTCAATTCCTTTCCTCTTTTTGTTGTTAAGTAGTGTTTTGTTACATTAGTGCATCACATACTGCACATTCCTTTGTTGATGAGAGGACTAATTCTAGTCTTTAGTGATTATGGATAAGGTAGCTCTAAGAATTTCCAGATAGACATTGTATGAGAATTTCAATACACCATTAGGAGAGGCATTACTAGATCACTTGGTAAATGTCCATAGTCCTAAACTTTTTATGAAAAGTGGCCATGACATTTTACATTTTCATTAATGGTATGCTGGAGTTCCAGTTGCAACTAGTTTCAGTAGCAGTTCTGACTTCATTACAATAATGTAATGAAGTATGTGTCTGTATGGTATGCATACAGGCACATGTATATGTGGTTGTACAGGCATGGTCATTTATGTAGTACATGCAGAAGTCAGAGGCTAAAGTTAAGATATCTTCCTCGACTGCATTACCATATTGTTTTTTTGAGATGGGTTCTCTCATTGAAACTGAAACTTGCCATTATTGCTAGGCTGACTGACCAGTGAGCTTCCAGAATCTTTCCATTGTTACCCTCAGAACACTGTGGTTATAGGAGCATGTTGCTATCCCTGGCTTTTCATTGGTGCTGGGGATCTGAACTAGGTCTTTATGTTTGTACAACAAACACTATAGCAATGAGCCATCCACTTGCCTCCTGGTTTACCTTTCATAAATACCTGGTTTCTTACTATGCTTCTCCATATACATTTCAGAATCAGTTTGCTATATCTATAAGAATTCTGGGATTTTGGTAACATTTGTAGGGACTTGGGAGATGAGATATCTGGTCAATGCACATAGCTGATGGCAGAGGGCATATAGGAACCACTTCTTAGGGAATCCCTTGAATAGTCAAGACAACTTGACATAAGTTAATAAGTCATCTCCCAGACTGACTGCAGACTTCTCTGGTAAAGATGGCATAAGAAACACTATTGTCATGGCAGGAACTAGTATACCAAACACTTTTTCAAGGCATGTCATATCAGCCAGTAAGAAAGAGGTCCCATGAGATCTACAGGTGACCCTGTTTATTGCTTACAGAATATCTCAAGGTTACACTAAGGAATGAAAATTCCAACTAAGTAGCCTTTTTAAATTGAGAGAGGCTACTGAGAGTCTGGATTGTGAAGAATAGAGCAGCAGAGAGGAGAGTGCAGAACAAACAGAACACTGGCGATCTCTTGGCAGTACTTCCCATTTTCTACAGAATACTGGACTACATATGCATTCAAGAAAACTAAGAGAAGTCAAACAAGCAAGCAAGCAAACAAACAAACAAACAATCTGCTTGAACACGTTAGAGTGGTTAGTTCTCACTGTCACCAGACAAAACACAACTTCTGCTTTGGGAGTTCTGGATAGAGAGGCTAAACATTCTTGCATGAGGAGTGAAGACTCTTATCCTTACCCGGGGCACTGTTTGAAACACATCTGACATATAAGGAAAAACAGACCCAACAGATCAATTTGGTTTTATAGCAATCTACTACATCTGAGAGAAGTGGAAATTTTTTTACTTACAATAAAGCTAGAAATACAATCACAATGGACCCAGAACTATAACAGATGTTGGATTAGCAGAGGAAGACATGAAGAGTTGTTATAATAATATCCCAGATGTTCAAAAAGTTGAGAGAGACAATTGTACAAGGAGGACTGAATAAATAAAACCTCTGTATTTATGAAGACAAAACTAAAATATCACGTGAAAATGTTCACCAGATACAATGATTGGCACATTAGACAGTGTAGAAGAAATAGTAAACTTGATGGCATAGCAGTAGAAATTATGAAAAAATAAAAAAGGAGAAAGACAAAAAACAAGATGTAAAAGAAAAAGAGTTATTTATGTGTAGGATCACTTCACTTAATGTGTGAAACAGATCTAAAGAAAAAATGGAATGGATGAGACAGAGAATATTTGAAAATGAACTCAAGTCACAAAAGGCATGAAGGCGATACACATGTACACATGGAGAATTAAATTCTCCATACTAGGAAAAAAATCTCCTAAAGGAGCTAGATTTTTAAAAAGGGATATTAAGAAGGGAGGGAAAAAAACAAAACCTATACCATATAGGAACAATATAGCCAGGAGATAGTGGGACAGTGCCTCTGACACACTCAAAGAGAAGTTGTCAGATAAGAACTGTATATGCAGTGAAAACGCCTTTTGAATATAAATTGGAGAATAGTATCTTTTACCAACAAAGACTGATGTGGAAATTTCTGGTTGTGTCATGTGATTCAGACTCATTGATGTCTTGCTGAAGCAGACCAGTGAAAGGACATGTGATGTCCTTCTTGAGAATTAGCTCTCATGGTACCAGAAGGAGTGATGTACCTCCCAAAGGAAGGAAATAAGCAATAGTTCTACCCAGCTCTGGTGTCTATGAACCCCAACAATGACTAGAATGGCACAATAACCCTTAAGAGTACAATAGTGGTATGCATACCTTGGTGATAACCAATAACTCTCTAATTTGACTTAAGGGCACTCAACAAGAGGGAAATACACCTCTCGCCACCTGGCCAGGCAGGAGAGCTGGCCCTGCACCTCACCTGGGCAGCATAGTAAAGCTGACCCTGATGGTGAATGCATAGGAGAGCTGGCCCACCTCTTGCTGGCTTCAGCATTAGGTGAGCTAGCCAAGGCAGTGCTGGAGATCTCATCCTGGTGATGTGGGTACAGGAGAACTGGTGGTCTGACCAATTCAGCTACCACCCAGGCTCAGATCTAGGGCTTTGAGTTGGCCTACCCCAACAGCTACCCCATCTATGAACTGTTGGAGCATGTGAAGGGGCCTGTCCTGTAGATCCAAAGCTCAGGGTCTCCATGACACAGGGCAACAGTAGGATATAGGAGAGGAGTCCTATCGAGGATCCAGTATTGATAGTGTCACAGAAGCCAGAGGCCTCAAACCTTACTAATGACTTACAATAATTAACATTTGCAAGCAAAGAAGTATGGACGAAGGTATATTGTGGGACACACAGTGACACACTATAGCTTTTAGAAGGAGTTTTTTTTTTTTCTTTTTTGATGGGACAATTCCAAGGGTGGAGGGCAGATATGAAGGGATAGGGAGATGGGTGGAATTGGGTTACATGATGCAAAATTCACACATAATTGATGAAAAGTTTTTTGGTTTTGGTTTTTGTTTGTTTGTTTGCTTGCAAGTTTGCTTTTTAATTAAAAATTTATTAGATGTTTTCTTTATTTACATTGCAAATTTTATCCCCCCCAAACCCCCCTATCCCTTCCCCCTTCTCCCTGCTCACTAACCCACTCACTCTGCTTCCCTGTCCTGACATTCCTCTACACTGGTTAATCAAGTCTCCACAATGCCAAGGGCCTCTCCTCTCATTGATGTCCCACAAGGCCATCCTCTGCTACATATGCAACTGGAGCCATGGGTCCCTCCATGTATAATCTTTGGTTGGTGGTTTAGATCCTAGGAGCTCTTGAGGTACTGGTTAGTTCATATCATTGTTCCTCCTATGGAGCTGCAAACCCTTCAGCTCCTTGGGTCCTTTCTCTAGCTCCTATATTGCGGACTTTGTGCTCAGTCTAATGTATGGTTGTGAGCATCCACTTCTGTATTAGTCAGGCACTGGCAGAGCCTCTCAGGAGACAGCTATATCAGGCTCATGTCATTAAGCACTTGTTGGCATCCACAATAGTGCCTGGGTTTGGTAATTGTATATGGGATGGATCTGTAGGTGGGACAATCACTGGATGGCCTTTCCTTCAGTCTCTGCCCCAAACTTTGTCTCTGTATTTCCTACCATGGGTATTTTGATCCCCCTTCTAAGAAGGACCGACATATCCATATTGTGGCCTTCCTTCTTCTTGAGCTTCCTGTAGTCTGTTTTTTTAAAGAGGGAAATAATTTCTAGTACTCGAAACCTAGGCAAGTGCCCAGGGCTAGATCTTAGAGGAGAACTGACAACCACTACTTTAGTAAACCAACATCTTCCCAAACTACACTGGAAATGTTTGTTTTTATACCCACAGGCAAGGTGGAATCCTCACGAAAGGAAACTTCTCATTGAAACAGATGGAGCCCGTTACAGAAAACAACTGGCCAAAATGTAGAGTGGTAGAGACTAGTTCGAACTAATATCTGCAATGCAACCATTGTGGAAGTGGGAGTAGAGATCATAACAGCAAGAGAAACAGGAAGCTTGCTATGGGATTCTTTCTCCTAGAAATGTCAGGGAAGCTATACTCGTGCAGTTTCTCTTATGTGACTGCCTAAGTGTGACCTAAAGAAGGAAGGCACATGCTAATGCGGAAAGTGAGACACGCAAGAACTACCAGCATCTAAGGAGTGTTGAGAGGAGAGACAGTCTTCTCAGCACCACCTCCCAAAAACATAAGCAAATTATTAACACTACACAGACTGAGCCGGTTGTATTTATAAATTTAGGAATACACACTCACATTAAAGAAAAAGGGGCCATGAATTTAAAAGATAACAAGGGAGGTGTTTACGTGAGAGAGGTCTGAGGGAGGAGAGGAAAAGGAGGAATTGATGTGGTTATAATCTCAAAAATAAAACAATTTTACAAAATATCCAAGTTATAATTAGTATATATAAAATTTTGACTAAATTATTTCAATAAAGTTAAGATTTTTAAATTAAAACATTATGTATGGATCAACTTAAGGATCAAAGAGAAATTATAAAATATTTTTTTGCTAAATGAAAATGGTATGTAACAAGTGTGGGTTGCTATAAAAGTACTAACTGGAAAAACATTTATAACATTGAATGTTAATATTCATTAACATCTAACATTAATATTAAATGATAAACTGGTTTAAAATTATTTACCTCATACCCTACTTTCAGTAACTAGTAAAATGAGAGACAATTAAAATTTGAGAAAATAGAAAATGTGTAATAGGGTGGGAAACAAACAGCTAAAAAATATTGTGAGCCTAAAGTCTGTTTATTCGAAAAGACTAATAAAACATAAAATTCTATTGATATCCATCACGAATAAAGAAAGAAGACACAAAGGACTAATATCAGGCATCCAGCAGGCAATGGCACAGGTTCCATGGATACTAAATGGATAACAAGGGCATGTTATGAATGACCTTATGCCAGTTACATTAGGCAACTTACAGGGAAAAAAATGCCTTGAAATTTCAAGGCATTTGCTCAAGATGAAATGGATAGTATGTCTATTGCAGTAATTGAACATGTCGTCAATCTTCCCTAAGAACACTCCAGGTCTGTGCAATTTCACTAGTAACTCCTACCAAACAGTTAATAACAAAGTAAGATGAATTCTATAGAAAGCTGCAGCTCATTTGATATAGGCATTACCTTAAACTAAAATAAACAAATACAGTATATGAGGAAAATGGTTGAGCAGCACCCCTGATGGATATATATGCACAATTCCTACCTAAACTTTAGTAAACTAGGTCTAACAGTATACAAATATACAGTATACACCTTCACTCTGCCTAAATCTCCACTTTACAATAGTGTGAAAGTGATCCATGTGAGTTAGAGAGATGATTCAGCAGTCTAGTGCTCTCTGTTCTTGCAGAGAACCTGAATTCAGTTCCCAGCACCCAAGTTGGGCAGCTCAAAACCACCTATGATTCCAGATCCAGAGGACTTGACACTCCTTCGCATTTGAGGGCACCTGAACACATGTGCTCATACACACATACTTAAAAATAAATTAAAGAAAGTGATACATGTTGAAAAGAAATCATGGGTGAATTGTGACCTTTCTCTGAGTTGCTGACACATTCTACAATGTTTCTTTGTAATGCTGAGTACCAATCATGATAAGCTTTGGTTCCTGGAAACCACACAATCATGAGAGTAAACAATGAATTCTGAATTGTACCTTATGTTGGTAAAGCCATGTTGGCCATTTTCAGTTTCTACTGGCCTCATAGATTCTTTTCCACCCTTAGATTATCATTCTGTGAATCTTTGCTAGTGAGCTGTGTTCCATGGATTCAAGTGATAACTCTGTCTAGTTATTTTATCCAGTCAGCCAGTCTGTGTCTCTTTATTGGTGAGTTGAGGTCATTTATGCTTAAGGTTACTGTTGAAAGATCTTTGCTGATTTCTGAAAACTTGATAGATGTTAGCTGATTGTATTGTTTGTTCATTCCCCTTCCCCCATTAGTATTTGTTTACATTAGCTCTAGTATAAATAGCTGGGTATTATGGATTCTTTACTATATCCTTTGTTCATCCATTTACTTCAAGAAATTTATTATTTCCTGTGTTCTCATGGTTGAGAATTTAAATTTTTATGCATATGTATTGTTTTCCTTCATAGGATATAGAGTACCATTAAGTATCTTCTACAGTTCCAGGTTGATCTTTTAAAAGTCTATTGAATTGTATTTATCTTGAAATGCCCTTATTTCTATGTCCATTGCAAAAGATAATTGTGCTGTATATAGAAAACTATGCTGGCACTTACTTACTTTCAGGCCTTCTTATACATTATTCCAGGATCTGGAGAGATGACTCCATGGTTAATAGCAGGCATTATTCTTGCAAGAAGCTCCAAATTTGGTTCTCAGAACCTGTGTAGCTGACAACTACTTGGAACTCCAACTCCAGAGACACTTGCACTAACATACAAATACCTATACATACATTCAAATAATTTTCAAGATAATAAAAGTAAATCATGTACATAATGTTTATTCTATATGATAGCAAAATAAATATATAGGATGATAAGCTTTCTTGGCTCTTGGTGTTGCTGATGAGAAATGTGCTGTTATTCTGATATGTTTGCATTTATAAGCGTGCCAGTGGTCTTTCCTTATTATGTTCATATTATTTTTAGCTTCCATTTATATCCTGATTTATAATATGCCATGGAGGGGTTCTTCACTGGGTGAATATATTTGGTTTCTAAAGGATCTGGTGTGTGTCTATTCCTTTCCGTAGATTTGGGACATTTTCTTCTACAAGTTTATTGAATATATTCTTTATTTCTTTACTTTTTTTTCTTTATGCCAGTTCCCTCTTCTTTCTTACAGACTCTGGGGTTTGATCTCTCTATGATGGGTGTTCAACTGTCCTGAATAATTTGGATATGCTCATTCTTTCCTTTTGATATCTTACAGTAGGGTGTTTGTTTGTTTGTTTGTTTGTTTGAGTTTATGCTCCATTCCCCATACTTTTCTTTGTTTGGTCAAATCCATTGGTGGTGCTTTCTTCTGTTGTATGCTTACATTTTTCAAAACCTACTTTAAAAGAGTTCATAAACTCTTCAGTCTCCCTTCTAGGCCACTACCAGAGGTAGTGAAAAAAGAAAGGTTAATAGAAAACAGGGGTTGGGAACCTGTTTAGAAATCATTCTTTGGGGCTATTCCAATCTTCGTTGTCAGCAGTCCAGTCCTCTAGCAAAACAACAACATGAATCCACAGCAGTTCAGTCCACTCAGCAATCTCCACTCACAAATCAGCAATAGCAATTCAATCCTATTCAGCCTGAGTCAGTGAAAGTGGTAAGAAGGTGCTGGAATATCAAAAGAAGTTCTTTGGTAAGTTACTCTCTATGAAGTCACAACAAGCAAAGATCAGTGATTCGATGCAAGGCAAAGCACTCCCAGAGTGTCCCCCCCCCCCGTCTGTGGGTTCATATTTATATTCTTTCTAAACATCATGTGTATTCTCATGTGTCTGCTTCAGCGAAACATTCTTTCACCCGTATCTGCCTCAGGAAAACATTCTTCCCCTGCTGTGACTGCCTCAGCAAACCATGTGACATAACTGAGCTTCCAAAGGAACCAGAAATTTCTATTTCATATTGTATTCATGTGATTCATTTAATTTTTCATTTCTCTTTAATTTTTGTCAAAATGTTAACCACCTGTTGTGCTTTTCTTCCATGTTTGTGACCATTCTATCCATTTGGTAATTGTATCATCTGTTTCATTGTTGTTTTCCTCTATTCTGCTAACTTCCATCTCCAGATCCTGCATGGGATTAATATGTTTTTACTGTATTTAAGGATATTGATAATTCATACCAGTAAAATTTTGAAATATTATTCTGGCATTTTTATCTGTTTCAGTGTGCTTGAATTCAGCAATTGAGGAATTATCTCTTCAAGGAGTTGTGTTGCTTTTTTTCTCTCATGTTCCTTGTGTTTCATATTTCAACTGTGAATCTTATCATTTCTATTTGGGGGATCTTATTGAGCACTCTATTCTTGAAGGCTTAAGCCACAGCATCGCCCCAGAAAGGGAATCAAACTGTAAGGATTGTATCATCACACTTAACAAAACATAGAAATAAGCTTAAAATCGGCTAATGCCCACTAACATATCACCAGTGACTAAAAAATAGAAAACTGAGAAACTAATACAAAATATACCAAGGCTTGGGATGATTTTAATTGAAATGCCCCCCACCCCTCATAGTCTTGGGCATTTGAATAGTTGGTCCCATTGATTTTTCTGGAGGAATTATGTCACTTGAGACAGGCTTTGGGAGTTTAAAGACTCATGCCATTCCCAGGCAGCTCTCTAGGCTACATGTCTACAGGTAGAAGATATGCATCCCCTGCATCTGCTATGCCTGCTACTTATTGCCATGTCTCCCTGCCCCAACAGACTCTCATTCCTATGCAACCATAATCCCAAATAAACACTTCTATAAGTTGCCTTGGCCATGGCATTATCATAGCCATTAAAAAGTAATTAATACACCATTAATGTTATTTACATTTACAGTAAATGAATAGTGATGATAGGAAGAGGAGAAAGTAGAAGAGAAGCAACTGAAATACAAGGAAATAAATAAATAAAAGGAAAACGACATAAATAAGTAAACGAAAAAAAGTAGACAGGGAGTGGAAAATAATGCTAGAGAGGGAAAGAAGAAAGAGTAATAAATTAGAAAAACATAGAAGGCAAAATTATTCCCCATCAATTTAAGTGTTCACCAATAAAATGAGATAACTATAAAAAGTGTATTTAAAAGCACAATGTAAAAAAAATCCTGTACAATAAAGTAAAAACATTACTTGAAAGTATAGCATGAATTCAAGGAGAAAGCATAGGAGACAAAGAAGGTGTAGGAAAAACTGTGCCAGTAAGAAGGAAAGTTTAAACAAAACTAAGTGAATATTTCAAGGGGAAAAAGTAAAAACATCTTTAAATGTGATAAAGATATTTCTGAATGTGTAGCAAAATTAAATCCACCAGCAGTAGATGTTCCAGCCACAAGGAAAGCTGACACTGTTGTGTGCCTGTGGTGGAGTCAGTTGAACATGTGGCCTCCTGTCTTTCCTATGTCTTGGCTGGTATTAGAGCCTCAATTGGATGAGTGACTGATGTCTGTCAGTCCTCCTTGTTTTAGTAGTCTTTCTTTTTTGGGAACCAGTGTCCTCTGCTGGCCACGTTTAGCTTTGCAGTCTGTGGCCTAAGCTGGCCCTTTTACCTTCAGGATATTTCCAGATCATATGCCCCTGGCTCCCCAACCCCAGGCAACTAATGTTTTAGCTGGGGCAAGGAGTCTCAGGGTGTGTTGAGAGTCTGAGAGGTGATCCCAGCACTGAGATCTCTACAGACAGAAGGCCTGTCTTCATACTTCTAAGACACCCCATCTTGCTAGGATGAAGCTAGATGAAGTCATCCTTCATCTTGAAGGATAAAGTTGTGGTTGCCTCTTCACAGCAGTGATTGGCAGATAATTCATTCTAGAGATCAGCTCACTCATAAACTCAGACTTGTTGTATCTGCTTGGCACCTCAGTGGATGACATCTGCTCCTGAAAAACCAGGGCTATCTATCACTATCATCTCCTACTGCTTGCATGCCTTCTCAGCATCTAACCCATCCTCTCTCGACAACTATGGTCCAAGGAAGTCCCTCACCTTGATGCTGTGGCAGATTAAATTTAAGCTTTCTAACTTGGGGTTTTTCTACTGTTATGTCCTCAGGATGAAACAACAGGCCTTGTCTCACAGTAGTACCTCGCCCATGGCCCTGAGTCATGGAGAGTGACAAAATGAGATTTCTTTCTAGGTTGACCTGTACACCGAAGGGAATCAGTCTCTGTCTTACCAAAGTTCACAGTGAAGTTGAAGCTTGTCTTGAAGCTAGGACTGCCAGTCTTTTCCACGTGGAGAATCTTGTAGGTGGGGACCCCCCACGCACACACACACACTTAAGAGTGGCAGGATTGGAATGGTGTTTGTCTTGGCTTACTTCTCTGAACTAGGCCACCTATCTTCTTCTGTACTTTTCAGGGACCTTGTCCTTACCCTTACAATTCTCCAAAGTTCCTTTTCTCCTCCTCAGAATAAAGTCTAAGTCTTCTCTCAACTTTTCTTTCCTTCGTGTCTCCCACCAAGACAGCTTTTAGTCAGCCATCTGCTAAGATCAAATTGTGACCTGCCCAAAGTTACTGGATTGATTAAGAGAGTGGTTTTTCAGGCTTTGTGTGGACCCCCCAAGAGACTCCATTTTACAAGCAGCTTTTGACTCCAGTTTGAGGATGGAGGATGACTCAGCATCTTAGTGGGCACATAAACAGTGTCATCTGTTTAGTACCACCCACAAGACGCTGGCTGATAAACAACTTGATTGCTAAAAGTAGAAAAGGTGCCATCCTATAAGTTTGTCTGTGTACATTGAGATGATATTAAAATCAGATCAGCAAAACCAGGCCTAGCAACTTATCAGATCTATGAGATTGTAGGATGGGCGTGACACACTCACCTGGGTCCCATGAATGGGAGGATATGTCTACTCACCTGTTGTCGTCTAAGCACCCCGTGCGCTATGTGCATCCAGAGGCCTGTATGTAGACAGAGAACTCCCAACTGTCTCAGGGGCTTCCATTTGGTTGTCTCTACTCTTGATGCAGCCTTGCTTAGATTGCTGTCCATCTGTCTGCTTAGCTCTCTGGACATGCTGTCTGGTCATTTATTTGTCTGAATTTACCTTGCCCTTTGCCTCTATAGCCTTCCTAGTTCTGTACCTTACGTCTGTAGTTCTGT
>JADRCD010213375.1:0-13610 GCA_019843815.1 Montemys delectorum
GTTTAACTGTCAGTGGTATATCAATAAAGTTAAAACAACCCAGAAACAAAACACTCTTTGAGTCTTTCCTCAAGCTGCTATGGGAAATAGTGCAATATGATAGGATGCATCCCAACTAAAGTAGGTGATCCCTCTAGTGAAGTATTCACAAGTTAGCTAGGACATTGGGTAAGATACTTTCTAATATATATATATGTATATACATATATATATAATTCAAAAGTATATAATGTCAAACAGAATTCTAGAATTTGACAGGACTTTGAGGCCCTTATTAAAATCCAGAGCTGCTCTTTAAACATGTGGGCTATCTCTTCCCAGAGCACATGAGATTTGGAAACAGTTCTGAGAATAGGTAAGTGCTTAAGTAAACAGTGAAAATCCTGAACATTTGATTATACTCCACATAGACACAACAAACAGCTCTTAGCAGCATTTCATACTGATGCAACAAATTCTGAAAGTTAGCACTTTCTAAAGGAAAGTTGTCACTGATATTATGTATCTTTACAGAACTCAAGTGGTGAAATTCTATGGATAGAAGTTTTGGTGATGGAAGTAGGGTCTTCTGTGAAATGATTATATCATATCTATAGTAACTAATTTCCAAAATGAGAATACAATTTTAAAATTTTGAATTAATGAATAAAGTTGAAGGAGGCATGGAGACATTGGATGGGGAAAGGAAAAGAGAAAAATAATATAAAGAATGGTAGTTATATATTGTTATAAAGTAATTGGCAAATTGGAGGAGTGTGAATAATTTTTATATTACATCTTTACTTATATCCTAAGTCTTGGCATGTGAAGAGATTGAATTTTTTGTACCTTTATGAAAATACATAATGACCCAGGAATTACAGTGAATCTACAGAATTAGATGGTTAATGTTAAGTTGTTGATACTTAAATAAAGGGCTAAAATAAAACTTGCTAGCTATTTTATTAGGGAGTACACTGATAACAAAGATTTACTATGGAACATTGCTGTTTCCCTGTAAGCAGCTCAAGTATCATTTATTTATTTATTTATTTATTTATTTAATTGCATCTGTTTACTTCTTCAAGAACCATGTAGAATGATTGCCTGGCACCATTCAGTTATACTTAAGTATATTTCACAACACTGACACGATGAAGAAATCTCTAGGCTATCAGTGGACATCTGACTTTTTTCTGACATAACAAAAGTGATTTGAATCTGATACATAGCCTAGGATCTCTTGTTTATCTTTGTCTGCAACTATGCCTCAATAATGTGGCATTCATTTTTCTTTTTTTTTTAAGTTTAATCTGATTTCAGTCTTACAAATTGCATTGATGTGATGGGATATCCCATGGTATACTGAATATCACATTCATTTTTTCTTCCTTTTTTAATTTAATCTTTTATATATATATATATATATATATATATATATATCTCAATATTTTTTATAAAAATCACATAGAGAATCATTAGTAAAGTAAAGCTTGGTATCTGGATACAAAGTCAAATACCATATTTTATAATTATTGTTGATAGTTTTTCTTTTGAGTTTAATTAGTGTTGCTTATAGGATAAGGGATTACTATGTTTATAGTAGGGTTGGCTACACTATTGAAACAAACCTCTCATTTCAAGAAACCATTAACTGCCTGTACATTTTAAAGAAAGAATAAAGCTTCATGTGTCCATGTTTTCTCAATGATGGAATGATGATGGGCCCCCCATCTTGTTTAGATCTTGTACAAGTAACCAAAATGGCTGAAGATTCTATGGACATCATATTCTGAAAGACAGCATTCCACAACACAACACTCCATACTTCACTCCAACTCTGACCTGTCTAATCCTCTTCTGTGATGTTACCTGAGGATTGGAGGGGGTGATATATATGTCCTTGCATGGCTGAGAATTCAACAGCCACTTATTTTCACATAAAAAGTTATGATCCTGTGTAGTCCAAAACGGAAGTTTTCCCACTGCAAAAAGGAAGTTCTTTAGAGCTGACAGTTCAAACAACCTGTGAGAATAAATACAAATATACAAAAGGCAATTTGACAAGTGGATGATGTTTATTTAGCAAAACAATGGAACAGAAATGGTTTCCTTAGATGGCCTATTACCTTCTGAGAGTCAGGCTTTTGTCTAACTTTATAATACAAGATGAGAATTACCTTCTCTTAAGTGGACCTCAAGTTCAATCAAAAATCAGTTGGTTACCTCCATAGCAGTCAATAGATCTGGTGTATACAGCTTGTACTGTGTTGAAATATGTTCTTTCTATCCTAAATTCCTTCAGTACCTTTATCCTGAAGAATTTTGTATTTTATCAAAAATGTAGATTTGTTAAGATGACAATATAATATTTGCAGTTCAGTCCATTTCCATGATGAGATATATATATTGGTACCATCTCTGCATGTGGAGAGAAGCCAACTTTATCATAATGAGTTATATTTTCAATGTGTTCTTGAGTTTGGTTTACAAATATTTAATTTAAGAACTTTGCAGCTGTCTTCATCAAAATTGATCTACAATATTCGTTTCTATTTTGCCTTTACTTGTTTTTTTTTATCTAGATATAATGACCATGTGAAAAATCCATTGGAATTGTTCACTCATTTCTTACTTTATGGGACAGTTTGAAATCATTGGCATTTGTTGTTCTTTGAAGACATAGTAGATCTCAGAAGAGAACCTAGATGTTTTATACTTGGGAGAATTTTATGACTTCTTTACTCTTACTGATTGTTGTATATATTCTTAAATTATTGGTGCTATTTTAACTTTGGTAAGTCATACACATCTAGAAATTCATATACTTCTTTCATTTTCCAATGTATCGGTGTGCATGTGTGTGAATGTAAAAGAGAAAAGGAGAGAGAGAAGGAGAGAGAGAGAGAGAGAGAGAGAGAGAGAGAGAGAGAGAGAGAGAGAGAGAGAGAGAGAGAGAGAAAGAGAGAGATGTTGGGAGCCAAGGCATGACCACCCAACCCCCTGCCCCTTAACTAGCCTGAGAACTGCTTGACATTTACCTTGGCTAAAAACATCCTGTGCCTGTTTACCAAGAGGCAGTATACCAAGAGGAAATGTTCCTCTGGACTCCCTGCCAGCATCCTCCAGATGGACACCCCCTGGAGTGAACCCGTTGTTCCCTACCCCTCCCTCCCCCCCCCATCCCTCCCTCCCCCCCACCCCGGCCCCCTGCTCCTGTGGAGTATATATTGAGCAGTTTGCTCTTAGTAAAGTAGACCGTGACAAATCTGTATGGTCTCTCCTCTCTCTCTCTCTCTCTCTCTCTCTCTCTCTCACCCATTCTTCCCCACAGGCATGGTCTCCCTCGACTCCATGAATAGCTAAGTCCCACAGGCCGGGACAGAGAGAGAGACAGAGAGAGACAGAGAGACAGAGAGAGAGACACAGAGAGAGAGACAGAGAGAACAAGGAGAGAGGAGAGAATATCTATATGAATGTGTGTATGCATGAGTTTGAGTGCACTTGCCCATGTGGGTTACTATGGAGGCCAGAAGCTGATGTTGGGGTGACCTTCATTATCACTTCTACCTCTTATTTTTGAGAGAGGGTCTTTCATTTAAGCCATTATGTACTATTTTGGATACACTATTGGTCAGCAAACCCCTGAATCCATATTTTTCTTCCTTCCAGTACTGGTGCAACCATGCCTAACTTTTATACAAGTGCTGGAAATTAATACAGACCTCATTCTTGTCTAGTAAACACTTTAACTACAGAAACATCTTCCCAGCCCCATAAGCATGTTTTTTAGGTATGTGTTAATGATTTGTAAATTTAATTGGCATCTGTCATATGGCTCCCTTTACAGGTCTAATTTTATAAAATTGTTCCTCCTCATATGGCTATTTTGGAGAATATGGTTATTAATCATGTATTTCTTATCTTTTTAAAGAATCAACTCTTTGCTTCATTAATTCTTTGTATTTTAATATACATTTCACTAATTTCCTATATGGTCATAATTATTTATGTCTACTCGTTTGAGTTTTGTGTTGTTCATTTTGAATACCCCAAGTTGTAACTTTAAATAATTCATTTGACTCTGCTTTCTTGATGTATGTACTTGGAACTAGAAACATCCCTCTTATGATTCTTTCTAGGATTTGGTATATTGAGTTTTCATTTTCATGCAATTCTTAGAAATTTTATTTCCATTTGCTTTCTTCAACAACTCATTTATCATTTGGTAGTGTGTTGTTTAATGTCCATGGATTTGTGCATGCTCTAAATTTTTCTGTTTATTTGTAGTTGTATTTCATCATAATTAGCAATTACCAGTAATTACTCAAATTTTATATTTAATTTCCATAGTACATGATCTGTCTTCAAGAGAGATCCATTTCCTGCTGTGTATTTTGCAGTTTGGATGAATGTTTTGTAGATTCCTGATAGATTCACATAATTGAAGATATCATTTCATTTATCTGCTTTTCTTTCTTTCTTTTTTTGGGGGGATGGGGTGGGATTAGTCTGTGAATTTATATCTGGAAGTATTTGCTTTATGAGTTGGTTGCACAAAGCCTCATTTTCTATGTATTTAAAGATGTATGCAATATCCAATTGATGGATTATTTCTTTAATTAATTTGACGTGTTTTATATCTTTTCTAAATAACCTTATTTATTACTTATGTTTTTCCAGAACAATAATATCTACTTGTTTTCTAGCTTTATTTACTTAGAATATTTTGTCCCACATTTCCTTCTACAGTAGTATTTCTTGTTTAATGGGGTATATTTCTTGGAAGATGCTGCCTTTTAATTAATTCTGCTAATCTGAGTCACTGGCTTGGAAGAGTTGATGCCATTGTTATTGTAAGGTGTATATTATTAACACTTGTCATTTTGTTGATTTTGGAGTTTTTAGTGTTGTTACATTCTTCTCTTGCTTAACTATTGCTAAGGTGTAATCTACTTTTCTTATGGCTTTGTTCTGGCTGGTTTTGTGTGTCAACTTGACACAAGCTGGAGTTACAACAAAGAGAGGAGCCCCCCTTGAGGAAATGTCTCCATTAGATCCAGCTGTAAGGCATTTTTTTTCAATTAGTGATCAAGGAGGGAGGCCCAATCCATTGTGGGTGGTGCCATCTCTGGGCTGGTAGTCCTGGGTTCTATAAGGAAGTAAGCTGAGTTCAGTGGAAGCAGTCCAGTAAACAGCACCCTCCATGGCCTCTGCATTAACTCCTGCTTCTATGTTCCTGCCCTGTGTGCTTTCTTGTCCTGACAACCTTTGGTGATGAACAGCAATGTGGAAGTGTAAGCTAGACAAACCATTTCCTCCCCAACTTGCTTAATAGTCATGATGTTATATGCAGGAATACAAACCCTGACTAAGACAAGGCTTCAAGCATGGATTTGTCTTTCTCTTCAGTCTGAAGGATTTCATCTAGCATGTTCTGTAGATCTGACTTAATGCTCATAAATTCCTTTGGTCCATCACAATTTTGCTGACTTTTACAGTCTGGTGTTATTCACATGACCCTGATTTTGCATGGGACTTAGTGCTTTTCTCTTACTATCTTTTCTTTGGTCTGTATGTTTAGTGACTTGGGTACAATATAATGAGAAAATAGTTATTTTCAAGCCTTGTCTGGTTGGTATTCTAAATGTCTGCCATATCTGGATTGGCATAGATTCTAATTGGGGAAATTTTTCTATGATTTTGTTGAAAATATTTTCTTTACCTTTAAAAAGTAATTAGTTTCCCCCTTTTTTCATACTTATTCTCTGCCTTCTTTTCTACTCAAACCCCATGATTCTTAGATTTGGGCTCCTCAGAGGGTCCTAAAAGTCTTTGAAGCACTACATGTACCTTCATAATAATGTGCCCTTGTTCTCATTGCAATATTCTATTTAACTCACCACTTTCTCCCCTCTTGTTTAGATATTCTGTCACTTCTGGATCCACTCTGCTGATAAGGCTTTGCAGAGTTTTATTTGACTTTTCTTATTTTTCTTCACTTTGGCTTTAGTCTATATAGAATTCCTCTTTCATATAGTATATGTACTTCCTTATTTCTTTCAGCAGATTGTTTGTGTTCTCTTGGGGTTCATTAAGAATTTTATTTCTTCCTTTATTTTTGTGAACATACAATTAATCATTCTTTTGTGTTATTTGTCTGAAATTTCATCTATTTCACTCCAACTGGAAGCCATTACTGTGGACTAGTAATTTTTGGAGGAGTTATGTTGCTTTGATTTTTCATGTTCTTTATATTACTGAATTGGGATTTAAACATCTTGAGTTATTTTGTTGCTTATAATTTTTAATAAAGTTTGTATACTTTCACACAACTATTTGCAACATTCTAGGGGAGCTAGTTTATGGTGGAGTTAAGGTGTGTAGTTCATAAGTTATACCCTTGGTTCATAAGCTCAGAGTGCCCAGTGTAGTCTCTGTATTATCCAGAGTAGGATATTAACTGCCAAGCTGATGAATATGCCCACTTTATAACAACACATAAATGCATTTCAAAAGCATTTGAAAGAACATCTTACTAAGAGTTACAAAAGAACTGAATTTATTCATTTTAAAAATAACAAGTTAGTTTGTATAAGTATCCTGGATGTTATTAGAATTCATGAGATACCTCAGTCAGAAGGCAGAGCCAAGGCACCCTCAGAAGCAGTGTGGCACTTTTCATTCACATTGCTTCTAGTCCTTCTTCAGCTCACAATAGGTGCAGATGGATGTTCACGTTACAGGGGAGGAAAACCACTCTGTTTTTAAGGACTACAAACACTTTGTCTTAATTTTTGCTCCAGAGAGTCACCAGTCTCTGTGTTCTGAAGATATTTACTATTCAAGTATCTCTAGGCAAAATAGGACTTAGTGTCTATGATACAAAGGTGCAGAACCATAAATGCCATTGAGAAACACACTGGTCCCTGCCTCTCCACACTTCATCTCTGACCCTGTAACATGTATCTTATAATACTAAGTTATTTTCCTATATGGTCATTTTACTATACTTTATAAGAAAATTAACATTTGTAATAAAAATATTCTTCCATTAACTTCTTATATTCTGGAGTATAATATAATTCTGATATATGAAAGTATGTGTGATAATAACTAATTTAGTAATTCACCAGTGTTCTGTAGAAAATTTTGGTAGGAAATAATCATGTGTAAGTATGTTTAATATTTCCCTTGCACCCTATTGGGTCATAAATAGAACTAACTAGGAAAAACTTGATTTTGCTAGAAAACAAAAATATATGCAAAGCTGAAATATGTTTTTAAATATAATAATAAAATAGCCTCCTCAGCCCTGGCATTTTCAATGCTTTTTTTATGTACTCGGAACAATTCCAACAGTTATACTCAAATTATTTATCTAATTTTTATAATAGAGAGACTAAATAGCAGAATCAAGACCATAGTCAGGGTCTAAAAATGTCTAAAACCCATGCTCTCAAACACTCTTAAGTATAATACTGTATTAATGTGCTTTTTTTCTTTTTCACTGTGTTAATTTCACAAAGCTGACTATTCTTTGAATGTTAAATTATGTTTTTAAGTATGGTGAAGTTTTAGCATTTGGCAGCAATGCTTTGTCCTTTTTTTTTTTTTTTTTTTTTTTTTAATTTTTCAAGACAGGGTTTCTCTGTGTAGCCATGGCTGTCCTGGAACTCACTCTGTTGACCAGGCTGGCCTCGAGCTCAGAAATCTGCCTGCCTCTGCCTCCCAAGTGCTAGGATTAAAGGCATGTGCCACCAAAGCCCGGCTAGTGCTTTGTCAAAGGGATGCCTCCCTTTGACATGATGTTAGCATGATGTCAAAAGATGGTGTTCCACATAATAAGCCCAGTTTGTAGTATTCAAAGGCGCTATATGTGACCTTGACAACGGGTAAGATGCCGTTCAGTAGAATATAATCCACAGATTATATCCTTCAAGCACCATCAAAATTCCCGTGCAAGACTGTGCCATATGAGTATGCCTTTGTCCTGCTGTTTTCTAATAAAAAGGGAAGAATTGTAACCCCCCTGCCTGAGGGCCTCAGATAACCACATCTCTCTGCCCACCTCCTGATAATTGCCATGCTTCTGTCCAAGTTCCAGTTATGCTGGAAGTCCTGCCTTCAGAGACTGAAGAAGAATTTGCTGATTGAGCCAAATTGCTGATGAACTTGTGGGAGGGGTTTTGCCTTATATTATCCTACCTGTTTGCTTGTAACAGAGAGATTTTTGAATGAAAGATGGCTGGTGGAACATAAAAAGTGGTGATTCAGAGCCTTAAGGGGTTAACCCTTGTGGCAAACCCTAAATAGTAAAATCCATGCTTCTCATGTAACTTGTCTGGGACCCAAGAAAGTTAACTAATATTTGTATAATTACGTTGCAAAATGTAAATGATGATGACATATATGATCCATGTTTGACTGAAACAAAGTCAATGCTCAAAAAGAGTCAGTGATGATCTTCATTTCTTACATACTAGGAGATTCCTACCCAAGCTTCTTCAAATCAAATGATCACGAGAAAAATGAACATTTTAAGCCCTAGACTCACAAAGTATCTCTAGATTCAGAAAATTTATAGATCATTCTAAAATAGTAATTATATATATAAATATATATATATGCAACCATACAATTAGATATTTATATAATATATACAAAACATTATATATTATAAATAATGCAACATATTTGAATTCTATATATTATTATACAATATATCATACTATGAATACATACTATATCATACTATGAATACATACTATATCATAAACATATTTTTGTATATGCTACATTATTTTACATATGCAATGCATATTATATTTATATATTATATACAGCATACTATCTATAATACATAGAATATTATGCATTGCTATATTACTATTCAACTTAATAATACACATTATTTATTAATACACTAGTAATTATTAATGGCTTAATAAATAATGAAAAACACATATAAAACATATAATATAATTATAAATTAACATTTTATTATGTATAGTATAATATATGGTCACATGTATAATTTAACTTACATCATACTACAACTGATTTATACACTATATATTATACATAATATATGATTTATTATATTATATAATTTTACATATATATTATATGTATACATGACTTACAATTAATACATAATTATATAATACACCTTTAATTAAGATAATCATTTTTTCAATGTATGTATATAATTATATAATATAAAATACATTATTCAATATATGATAAATAATACACAGTGCATAATACATGATATATGATATATAACATAATATATAGCATTATTATCTACTAAATATATGATAGTATTATATTTTGTACATTATTATATTTCTTGTTTTATTAGATATTTTCTTTATTTTCATTTCAAATGATATCCCCTCTCCCGGTTTTCTCTCCAAAAAAACCCCTATTTCCACACCCCCCTGCTCACCACCCCACCCTCTCAGGCTTCCTGGCCTTTGCATTCCCCTACATTGGGCATAGAGCCTTCATAGGACCAAGGGTATTTCCTCCCATTGATGACTGACTAAGCCATCTTCTGCTACATATGCAGCTGCAGCCATAAGTCCTACCATGTATATTCTTTGATTGGTGGTTTAGTCCCTGGGAGTTCTGAGGGTACTAGTTAGCTCATATTGTTGTTCCTCATATGGGGCAAACCCCTTCAGCTCCTTGGGTTTTCTCTCTAACTCCTTCATTGGGGACCCTATGCTCAGTCCAATGGATGCCTGTGAACCTGTACTTCTGTATTAGTTGGGCCCTGTCAGAGCCTCTCAGGAGAGCTATATTAGCCTCCTGTCAGTCAGCACTTGCTGACATCTACAATCTCAGGGTTGTTTTGATTTGCATTTCCCTGATGACTAAGGATGTTGAACATTTCTTTAGGTGCTTCTCAGCCATTCTGTATTCCTCAATTAAGAATTCTTTGTTTAGCTCTGTATTCCATTTTCAATAGGGTTCTCTGGAGTCTAACTTCTTGAGTTCTTTGTATATATTGGATATTAGCCCTCTATCAGATATAGGATTGGTAAAGATCTTTTCCTAATTTGCTGTTTGCCATTTTGTCCTATTGACAGTATCTTTTTTGTTACAGAACTTTGTAATTTTATGAGGTTCCATTTGTCAATTCTTGATCCTAGAGCATAAGCTATTGGTGTTCTGTTCAGGAAATTTTCCCTTGTGCCCATGTGCTTGAGGCTCTTCCCCACTTACTTTTCTATTAGTTTCAGTGTATTTGGCTTTATGTGGAGGTCCTTGATCCATTTGGAATTGAGCTTTTTACAAGGAGATAGGAATGGATCGATTTGCATTTTTCTACATGCTGTCAGTTGAGCCAGCACCATTTGTTGAAAATGCTGCCTTTTTCCCCACTGGATGGTTTTAGCGCCTTTGTCAAAGATCAAGTGACCATAAGTGTGTGGATTCATTTCTGGGTCTTCACTTCTATTCCTTTGATCTACCTGCCTGTCACTGTACCAATCCCATACAGTTTTTATCACAGTTGCTCTGTAGTACAGCTAAAGGTCAGGGATGGTGATTCCAACAGAAGTTTTTTTATTGTTGACAATAGTTTTTGCTATCATAGGTTTTATTTATCCCAGATAAATTTCCAAATTGCTCTTTCCAACTCTGTGAAGGATTGAGTTGGTACTGTGATTGGCATTTCGTTGAATCTGTAGATTGCTTTTGGCATTATTATTCTATAGTATAGTATTATACTATAATATGATATATAGTATTATATATTATATATTATTATGTTTCTTAATCTTTTCAATCATTGATAAGCAAAAGCCTCTTACTGGTAACAATACTATTAGTTGAATTACTCTGATATTACCTAATGGTTCAATTAACTTGTGCTCCAGGGCCAGAAAGTCTATCTAATCCAGACATTCACCTGTAATAACTTTGTCCTTTATCTGTGTTATACTTCTTATAGTTTCCCACCTACATTGCTCCTGAAATCTGATTTGGTTGAATGGACACAACCTACTCTGACTTTGAGTCCAGTTCTGCACATTTCACTTGCCTGTTATCTGTGCTTTAGAATGCTATTACATAAGAATTTCGGATGGAGGGGAGTTCTCATTGCTAATGTACCTTAGAATGTGGAGTGGAGATTGTAATTTTGACTACTCAGATGACTGCAACAACATTGTCTCAAGTGGTCACTCTTATACACTCTTATATCAACATTGAAGGAACGCAAGCTTATCCTTATTTACATTCTGTTATTTTTCCCCCTTTCTTCTGCTTCTGAACTGTATAAAATTGTAGGGACTATTCTGTAGAGAATAATTTCCAGGATGACTTATTGTATAGGTAGGGACATGATGGTAGGGATGTTCTGAATGATTCAAGTTCCAAACTTAAAGTAAGTCCTATCTCCTTTAAATCATGATATCTTCTCAACCTTTCTGAATATGAAATGAGAAAATTTCCCCAAAGTATCTATGTGTGTTTCTTAAGTTGAATCCCTTCCATGAGATTCTGAGACATAAGATAACAATGAATCACACTCATTGACACTGATTTTCACAGCTCCCTATACATCTGGCCTATGCCTTCTTATTCCTCTTACATGTAGACTATTTAGAGGATAGCAGAAAACAAAGATATAAATATGAAATTAAAGTTTGAATATGTACTTTTAATATGTAAAGCAGTTTTAGACATATGTTCCTTTGTTGAATTATAAATTGTGGAAGGCCAGCTTCACAACTGAGGAAAGCGTGAATGGACCTCTGATACTGTTGAGGGCTGCCTAATACTCTTCTATTTTTCCTTCACCTACTCAGCAACTCAAGGATTCCTAGTGCTCCCTGGGGACTGCTTGAAAATCTTTTGAGTTTTGTTGTGGGTCACCTCATTTTCAATGAATACCTCTTATATTCTTGACATTCTGAAAAGTATTTATTATATAAAAATGGTCATGGCTCCAAACTTCTAGGCCTCAAATTCTAATGATATCAAATATTTCATATGTGAATCTAATTTACTTCAACTTTTGGAATGAAATGTCCTTAGCACATGAGATAACACCATACCTATAAAAAAAGGCTTCCTGGAAACATTGATTGATGAGTGGTATGGGATGGATCTGTATTAGAAACACAAATAGTATAAGCATTCCAACTAACGAGGAGTGCATGTTAATTATCAAAGCAGTGGAGTCTGCTGTGTTTGGTTTCATCCAATTGCTTACTGAATGGAAAAATTAAGCTAGAGGAGTCCTCTCAGTACATTCACTTATAAAATGATCTTTTGCAAGATGTTCCTAATACAGCAAGCTAACATGTAAAACGTGTAGCAGGATTCTCAGAGCACATGACAATTGTTGAAAACTTTTCTATCATTTTATTTGGTTCCTGTTGCAATGCCATGTTTTGGGAAAAAGAGAAGACTTCTTTGTAGTCATTATGCACTGAAGAGGAGATGGTACTCTCTAAAAAAAAGATATCTTTAAGGTCCTGTTATTAAAAATTATCATTTTATTTGATAAAATTGCACTTTATTTAGGGCAAAAATAAACACTTCCAAAAGATATATGGTTCTACCAGCACAGTATAAATATTATTAGCATTTAAAAATTTTATACTTTTCCTCTAAGTTTGGATGTTTGGGAAAAAAGTCTTTGATATCACAAGTCATATCTGCAATATTTCTCCCTACAACTTAAGTGACCCATAAATTAAAGTGATGTATAATAAATAGAAATTGATATTTGTAAACACACATCCATAATCGCTTAATGAGATTTAATTGTGGTATGTTACATATGTTCTGTTACAATGTGTATGTTTTAATAATGTTTAAAGTTAATGAAATAGTTAAATTGCTAAAACGTTTCCTATATTTGTTATTTGAAGAAGAAGTCAGTTACAGGTTTATAGGGTAGGCTGTGTTTTAGATCTGGACATAATTTTTTCAATACCTTTTTCTTTCTTTCTCAATTTGTTAGCATGATTGAAACTGAGGCTCTGCAGTAGGGCCTTCCCTCTGTCCTGGTGGTGAAGAATAAGTTTATTCTGCCACTTTCCCTGTTCCCTGTGATTGACTGGTAATGATTTTATTTGCCATTACTTTTTCCCTTCGTTCCCATCAGTGTGAAATAGATGTTGAAAGATGCCCCTAGGTACATCATAATTGTTTACCATCAACCATTTGCCTTCAGGTTTCTGTGCTTGTCTGTATTAAATAAATGTTTGTAAAAGCAAACTTCCCATTCTGATTTTGCACTGTAACTTTCCTAGCTAGATTCGCCACAATTCATTATTTTCTACAAAACATGCCGCTAGCTTTTCATTTGAATCCAACGATGCTTGCTCAGGGGGAAAATAAATGAAACTACCACAAGCAGCAGCTTTAAAATAATTTAGCTTATTTGGTGCAGGGCTTCATTGTGATTTTCAAGAGAAGGAAACATGCTCCAGAGAGAATAAGAAATGCTCAGCTAAATTTTAATCCTTACCTTCTTTCCAGCATGGATGAAACTCATACGTCCTTACTCTGGTGTTCTTAGTTATATTTTAAAAAAAAATCAGCTTAAAATATTTGCTTTTTTTTTTTTTTTTTTTTTTTTTTTTTTTTTTTTTTTTTTTTTT
>JADRCD010213376.1:12988-26682 GCA_019843815.1 Montemys delectorum
TTAGTGTCACCTTTAAGCCGAATGACACCTCCCAGTGCCGTTTCCCAGGTTGATGGTGACCACATTAGGTAATCTGGAGACCTGCCCAAGCCTGACTTTGCTGGATGGTAGCTACTGTTTCTACACTCCTCTAGATCCTTCATCGAGATCTCCAACAACTGCCTGTCCAAGGCCCAGCTGGCTGAGGTGGTGGAGTCCATGTTCCGGGAGTCGGGCTTCCAGGACAAGAAGGAGCTGACCTGGGAAGACTTCCATTTCATGCTGCGGGACCACGACAAAGATCTCCGATTCACGAAGCTCTGTGTCAAAGGTGGAGCTGGAGGTGCGTGAGTGTGGCAGATGAGGAGTCTTCAAAACAGAGTTTCTGGTAGACATAACACTGGTCTTATTTTCTTTCCTTCCAGTTCTTGGCGGTTAGTACTGAGCTCAGCATGCATATTCAGAGACAAGTTGTACATTGTGCAAAGCTGCTCACTAAGCCAAGGGGCATGCCATGGGCATTGGCATGGGATGTATCTGGCCAGAGCAGGGGACCTTGTTTTCTTTTCCACAAAGGACATGTAGAGTTCTATCTTGTGGATGGTAGCACTTTTCTTTTTTGGGCACATTGTCTGCCCTGTGTACCAGGAGGAAAATGGGGCTGAAGCCCCAGATCTGGACATAACTAAGTCACTATTGAATGTTGAGCAGCCTTTCCAGGGCCCAGGAGAGAACCGCCTCCTATCCCACCCTCCGCTCTTCCAGAGAAGCCAATGTGAGCTCCTGTTCTCTTTTCTAGGCATGGGGAACATCTTTAAACAAAACAATGCCTGTCGAGTCTCGTTCATCACCAGGACTCCTGGGAACAGGTGTGTGGGATGGGAGGGACTGGGTGATCTCCTTGGCTAGATCCATGGCAGCCACTGATGTTTGCCTTGGCAAGGTCAGTGTCAGCCCAAACTCCAGCTGCTTCCTACAGCCTATGCTCTTCAGGACCTTGGGCCCTCCCTACCCCTCTGGGCCTGAGACATCCTGAGGACAAATGAGCAGACTGTAGCGGCTCATCCTGCTTTGTCCTCTTCTGCTCTTGGGGACCTTTCCTGGACTCCACCCCAACTTTGACATGGCAGTTCTTCTCCTGGCTGCAACAATCAAAAGAAAACAGGTTCCATGGCTTTGATTTGTCTGATTTTTCAGTTCCTGCCCCCCGGAAATGGCACTCTCTGACATGGAAAACCCAGAACTGGGAAATACTGGCCCAAAGAAGAGGTTTGGCAAAAAGTGAGTATTTCCTAGATTCCTGAATTCCCAGGATTCTTGGAAAGATGTCTCAGGATCTCTGAGCTCTGACACACCACCTCAAGTCTCCTTCCACTCCATACACATGATGTGGCACTAGTACCTCTCCAGGAAACCCTTGAACTGCTGTAGCTCCTGGGTCAGGAAACCTAGCTGCCTCTTTTCCTGTAGGGTGTACCATCAGGGAGGGACCCACGGCCCTTAGCAGGAGAGACAGGACACTGGTGAGAAAGTGGCTCCTTGAGCTTCCCTCGGGGCTGCCCACTGGAGGGCTGGAGCGTCCACTGACCCAATCTTCACTCAGCCTCTAAACTCATTTTCAGGCAAGACGCCTAGCTCACAGCTCCACCACCATGACTGTAAGAGGCCTCCTGGCTTCTGCTACCTTGGTATAGAAGTAGGCCAGTGTAGAAAGCAAAGGATGGTAGTGCAGAATGAGAGAGACAGAGACGAGAGAGAGACAGAGACACAGACACAGAGAGACAGAGACAGAGAGAGACAGAGACAGAGAGAGAAGAGAAGGTAGACTGGGTGTGGAGAGAGAAAGGGAAGTGTTTGGAACAAGTAAGAATCGGGGTAAGGGTTGGGGGGCAGGTACTGCTTGCCTCCCTCCCAGTGTTACGACCCATCCTTCATATTTACTAGATCGTCACTTATGGGTAGTACTGAGGGAAGGCCAAGGAACCCCTTCCTCACCGGTGTTCTGTCTATCACTGCTCCAGGCTAACGAGACCCTCTCCCCGGCTGTACACGGAGGCACTGCAAGAGAAAACACAGAGGGGCTTCCTGGCCCAGAAGTTCAAGCAGTTCAAGCGATTTGTGGAAAACTACCGGCGCCACATTGTGTGTGTCACAATCTTCTCAGCCATCTGCATAGGCCTGTTTGCAGACCGTGCCTACTGTAAGAGTGCCAGGTGGTGGGCAGTGGGCAGGGAACATGCCATACCTCAGTGGGGAGTGAAGAGTCCTCTAGCTGCCCTTCCCAGTCCTCAGGGTGGACGGCAGAACCCAGGCATCCTGACTCAGGCTCAGGATCCCGTCTTGTGTGTAATGCTGAACTGCCTCAACTCTGCCCCCAGACTACGGGTTTGCCTCTCCACCCACGGACATTGAAGAAACCACCTATGTGGGCATCATCCTGTCCCGGGGCACGGCGGCCAGCATCTCCTTCATGTTCTCCTACATCCTGCTCACCATGTGCCGCAACCTCATCACCTTCTTGCGGGAGACCTTCCTCAACCGCTATATTCCCTTCGATGCCGCCGTGGACTTCCATCGCTGGATTGCTATGGCTGCAGTTGTCCTAGCTGGTATGTGGCTCCTGGGTTGGGAGTTGGGAGTAGTGTTGGTCCAAGATAGTATCTCTGACATGATGTGTCTTTCAGTTCTGCACAGTGCTGGACATGCAGTCAATGTGTACATCTTCTCAGTCAGTCCCCTCAGCCTGATGGCCTGCGTCTTCCCTAACGTCTTTGTGAATGATGGGTCAGTTCAGGGCAAGGCATCCCTAGGGTCCTCTGGGTGGGCCTAAGGGTGTAATAGGAAAGAAATAGATGGCCACAGAAGCACAGCTTCTCGGTGCGTGTGGGCGCAAAGCCATCCCTCATGGGGAAGCTGAAAGGTGACTGACTGTCCTTCAGGAAGGAAGCTGTCGGTGGCTGGCCAGGAAAGGACCTTAGGAGGTGACATCATAGCCTCTTTCCCATTTGACACAGTTTATTATCTCAGTTTGATATCTGCTCACTGGACAAATATTTATATACCATGTGCTGGGTGTTTTATTCAAGTGCCAGAGAGCAGGGCTTTTCCAGATAGGTGCAGGCAGTTGTTTAACACTTTTGCTGTGCACAGAACACAAGTCCCTGCCCTCCCTAATCTCACAGAATAATGGACCAAGTACTCCAGAAGGCAAGCAAGGGTCAACTTCGAGAAGAGAATGTAAGATAGACTACCAGGAAAAGCTGCGGTGGGTGAGGGGTAGAACCGTGACAGTGGACGCCGTGTTCCAAGGATCCCTTAGCCATCTTAGTGGAGTCCTAGTAACCTCGGGAGTTGGGGGTAGCATCAGGCTGTGGTGTGGGAGTGGCAAACCCCCTTTTACCTCAGCCAGAAGTTCACTGTGCCTTTGCCCCACAGGTCCAAGTTTCCCCCAAAGTACTACTGGTGGTTCTTTGAGACAGTTCCAGGTAGGAAGTGGAGCTGTGTGTGGGATCTGAGCTCTCTGACTGCATATCTTCTCTTTCTCCCCTTCCTGAATACACACTGGTCTGTAACAGCCATAGGCCCCTTTTCTGACAGCGCCGGCCTCTGCAGACATGCTATTCTGAAGCCCTGCAGGAGTAGAGTGGAAATCGAGTAGAATGGTGTGGGGAGATATCCTGTTGTATTTTCAGCTTGGGATGAGGTTCCAAGGATAACCACTGACCCTGTCCTCCCGCCCCCAGGTATGACAGGAGTACTCCTGCTCCTGGTCCTGGCTATCATGTACGTCTTTGCCTCCCACCACTTCCGCCGCCACAGTTTCCGGGGCTTCTGGCTGACCCACCATCTCTATGTTGTGCTTTATGCCCTGGTGAGTGCCTTCTCTGGGCAGGGGTGAACCTTGGAGGGGGACATGGTGGGATGGAAAGAGAGGGTAAAGTGGGGAAGATGGAGAATCAGATGCAAGGACTGTGATCCTGAGCTCTGAGACCCTACCTTGGGGTCTATGCCAGCTCAGAGCCAGTGCCTGGATGGGCCATGCCTGGCAAGGAGGAGCCACTGGGGGCCTGGTGGGCGGAGCTATACTAACTGGCCATGTTTCCAGCTCATCATCCATGGCAGCTATGCCCTCATCCAATTACCCAGCTTCCACATTTACTTCCTGGTCCCGGCAATTATCTATGGAGGGGACAAGCTGGTGAGCCTGAGCCGGAAGAAGGTGGAGATCAGTGTGGTGAAGGCTGAGCTGCTGCCTTCAGGTAAGGCCTGGTCTGGCCCAGGCATGGAGAGCCAGTCTGCTCATCAGACATGGTGGGGACTTGTCAGGTTTCCAGAGCCCTACTTCTGACAGCCTCTCGAGGAACACTGAACTCTGAAGATTTTCTGATAGAAATGACACCCCAAGAAGAGCTACACTTAATTCCTCATGAGACTTGCAGACAAAGGGCTAGGGAGATAACTCAGCAGTTAAGAGCACTTTCTGCTCTTTCAAAGGACCTGAGGTCAGTTCCCAGCACTCCCGTCAGGCAGCTCATAACCAGTCCCAGGGAATACAGTGCCCTCTTCTGTCCTTCATGGCACTTGCACTCACATGTGCATATACCCACACATGGACAAATATATACACACATAATTAAAAATAAAGAAAAAGACCCGCAGACAGTGAGAAGCTATGCTGGGAAGTGGCAGGTGAAAATGATGCTCCAGGAGGAGAGGGCTTCATTGTGCAGCCTGGTTCACATCGAAGAGAGAGGCAAAGAGCCCTGACAGCCAGATTGCTGTTCTGTCTGAACTGGCTGTTGTGGAGGTTTATATTACTATAGAGGGAGGCAGGAGGTGACTTAGGTACCATAACGTCATCTAACCTCTAGGATTAACGTTGTAAAGAATTCAATTTCATTTCAGTTTTATTTCAGTTAAGATCTTATTTCAGTTAACATTTTATTCAGTTAAGATTACATGAGAGCCAGGCAGTGGTGGCACACGCCTTTAATCCCAGCACTTGGGAGGCAGAGGCAGGTGGATTTCTGAATTCGAGGCCAGCCTGGTCTACAGAGTGAGTTCCAGGACAGCCAGGGCTACACAGAGAAACCCTGTCTCAGAAAAGAAAAGAAAAGAAAATATTACCTAAGGATAAAGTAGCCTTTCATACTGTCCAAAACTTGTTAACCTCCTTTTTCAACAAATATAAGTAAACCTGAGACCCAGCTGTGGTCAGGCAACAAACACTATCCAACTAAGATTTGGTAACAAAGTATGTTGCTTGGAAGGCATGCAGACATTCCTGAAAGTTACCTCCGTGTTGGGGAGGTTTGACAAGCCTCTGGGGATCTGAAGAGCCCTTCACCCGGTAGACTGTTAATTCTGGCAGTGCTAGGAGCCCGCTCCCTCTGCAGGATGAGGTGGGAGAGAAGAGAGACATTGGACTGGGGCAGAGGTACCCAGGAAACAGAGGAGACTCCACTGACTACTCTCTGCCCCAGCACACCACCTGCCTAGACCATGTGACTGTGTGAGACCCTCTGGGCCTCAGCAGTGTAGAAAGAGCAGACACCTACCTGTCAGTCTCCAGATACAGTTTCTGATCTAGGCTCCTCTCTGACTCTGACCCCTAGGGGTGACCCACTTGCAGTTCCAGCGGCCCAAGACGTTTGAGTACAAATCAGGGCAGTGGGTACGAATCGCCTGCCTGAGTCTGGGCACCAACGAGTATCACCCCTTCACGCTGACCTCTGCACCCCATGAGGACACGCTCAGCCTGCACATCCGGGCTGTGGGACCTTGGACCACTCGCCTCAGAGAGATCTACTCACCCCCAGTGGGTGGTACCTGTACCAGATACCCAAAGGTGACTATCCCTGGGAATGTCCCCGCTCCCTGTACCCTGACACTAGATGCCCCAGTACCTTTCATGACAAAGCTAGTCTGAAAGAGCACTGAGGTGCGCTGTCCCCTACCTCTGTTAGTCTTCCCCATTTCTGGCCTCAGAAATTGGGGCAGGGCTTGGCTAATCTCACTTCTTCTTCTCTTGTCAGCTGTACCTCGATGGACCATTTGGAGAGGGACACCAGGAATGGCATAAGTTTGAGGTGTCAGTGCTGGTAGGAGGGGGCATTGGAGTCACCCCCTTTGCCTCCATCCTCAAAGACCTGGTTTTCAAGTCATCCATGGGCAGCCAGATGCTCTGTAAGAAGGTAAGCATCCTTTCCCCATGCTGCATGGGAAATGTGTGGCCCGATGGAGCCCTGCCATCACAGCAGATCATTCCTGGCTTCCAAATGCAGGGTCTGTGGGGACCATTACACGCAGCAGTTCAGAGTGTGGCTAGGAGAGTGGCCGGAGGGATCTCTGCTGGCCTTTGTCCACTGGAGGCTAAGACATTGCTCTACACAGAATATCTGAGGCTTCCTAGCATCTCAGAATGTAGGGAGGGGAGCCAGACCTGAGCTGTCTCTGAGCCCCAGTGTGTGTCCTCAGATCTACTTCATCTGGGTGACAAGGACACAGAGGCAGTTTGAGTGGCTGGCTGACATCATCCGGGAGGTGGAGGAGAATGACCGCCAGGACCTGGTGTCTGTGCACATCTATATTACTCAGCTGGCTGAGAAGTTTGACCTCAGGACCACCATGCTGGTAGGTCAGGGCCAGCCAGGCATGGCAGGTAGGCCACTCCCGGGGCCAAGGGTTGGTTCTAACAATGACCTTCCTCTCCCATTTTGTTTGCCAGTACATCTGTGAGCGGCACTTCCAGAAGGCGCTGAACAGGAGTTTGTTCACGGGCCTGCGATCTGTCACCCACTTTGGCCGCCCTCCCTTTGAGCTCTTCTTCAACTCTCTGCAGGAAGTTCATCCACAGGTGGGTCCATCCCCTCCTACCCTAGGACCCTATTTAACTGTCTCATCTTGGTCTTATTATTATGGTCGGGCTGGAGAAGCTGATCTCCCTGGGCAGTGGGCGTTTCAGTACATATGTCTCTCCATGGACAGGTACATAAGATTGGAGTCTTCAGTTGTGGTCCTCCAGGGATGACCAAGAATGTGGAGAAGTCCTGCCAGCTAATCAACAGGCAGGACCGGGCCCACTTTGTGCATCATTATGAGAACTTCTAAGCCTGCTCTCCGTGGTCCCTGTCCTGTCTGCTGTTCTCCTTCATTGTTACTGTCACTTGAGACCACAGCCAGGGAACTGGAGCCCGTCCCCTCACAGCTCCTATGTTCTGGGCAGGTATACAAGGCCACTGGAATACCTAGCTCATGTCACAGTAAGTTATGGAATGTGCAGTGAGGAGAGGAAAGCCCCTATTTCTAACAAGTGTGGATAGGAACAGAACACTGGGATCACCTCTGATAGGTCTCTGTTTCTGTTTGGCCTTCACAAAACGGCTGTATTGCTGTGGACTTTTCTTGGGGGAATCATTTAAGGAAAGTATGTCAGTCTTCTCTGAGTTTGTCTCAGAAACCACGTACTGAAAGCCTGCACGGTCCACCTGCCTCAACTCAGGCCCTGGGTCTTTCTCCCCCCGCCCCCCAGCATCTGCCCCACACCTTCCTGCTCTGAGAGGGCCACAAAGCCATAAGACTGCCAGAGAACAGATGCCCTGAGTTCCGAGAGCCATCCATTGCTGTCTTGACCCATTAGTGAGTCCTCCTGTGAGCATGAAGGTATTCCCTGGGCTCTAGGGTCAAGACAGCAAAGGTCTCTCTACCACACACACCAAACCTCTCAGCTCCCTTTCCCCAGGGGAAGCAGAACAGCTGTCCTGGCTTATGCAGTTAGGGCTCTGGAAGCCTCTTTCCATTGGGGAATTGGCCCCCGGAGCCAAGCACACAGACGTCATCTCTACCGGAGGAGATCCTTTTTCCTTCTTTCCCTGGAATTTTACTAAAAAGCTGAGCTGTAACATATGTACAGTTGAGGTGTATTGCATAAAGTGTATAATAAATCTTACAGTAGCTATCATCCTGGCCAAGATAGATGAAAACATTTCAACAGTCCAGCCACCCCAGAAGCTTCGCCAGTGAATCTCCCTCACATAAAAGCAACCACTAACGTGACTTCTGTCACTGTATGACTTTGGGTCATATGGAATGCACTTTTGATATTGGCCTCTTTCTTATCCCATGATGCTTTTATGATTCATCCGTGCCATTGTGTCTGTTGGACGTTTGTTCCTTTTTATTGCTGAGTAGCATTTCAATACAGAGATGTATCTGTTTGTTTGGTTGTCATGCTGGTAGACAGCTGGGTTGTTTCTGGGTTTGGCTGATTGTAAATAAAGTTGCTATAAACATTCGCATGTCTATCTCTTAGTGGATATAATGCGCTCATTTCTCGGGGTATGGCATTTATCTACAAGTGGAATTGCTGGACCATGATACTCTATAGCTGGTAGAGTTTGTAGCAAGGAGAGTTTCAGGCAAACTCAACATCCCTGAGCCACGATCTTTTCCTTGATGGGTTTATTCAGAAGCCAAATATCTCTATAGTGAAGCCATCTCTGACAAAACTGGACAAACAGGCCAGAGCCCAAGAGACCTGGGACTCTGGCACCAATTCTATCTGTGAAGGATACAAAGAAGTGTTCCCAAGGTCTTTGAACCTATTTCTATATTTATTCAGCTGCCTGTGAAGAAATTGGGAGGTGTGATAACATGTCCCAGACAAATTATATAGATGAGAAGAAAACATGCACACACACACACACACACACACACACACACACACACAATATGTTTTACAATAATAGTGCATTTAGTTTTAGTCTGTTTAATTTTTAAGTTTCACTAGATGTGTCTTTTTTAAAAAAATAATTAAATAACAGTGAATATATTTAAGAACAGCATTATGTGTGCCCTGGCCTCTAGCCCTCCAGGTCATACAGTCCCCAGTCCTGAACTCCAGTCTCTTAGATGTCCCCTTAGCTTTATTCCCAGGTCTGACCCATCAGCATTTTCCTGCTTGTTCTTTCAAAAAAATTTTTTTATGCGTGTGCAGAAGTTAAACTCTGTAAATGAGGGACACCGCAAACATGTCCCAGGGAAAGAAGACCGGAAGAAGATGAGACAGAGGAAACAGTATAAAAGACAGCAATCTGTTTCTGCTCTGGATTTCCAATGCTGATCTCCATCCCTGGAACCAACCCATCCCAATGCCCCTGCCACTCCCCTCCCCCACAATACACACAAACAGGAAGGAGATTGAGTCTGAAAGAGAGATAAAGAAGAAATGTCAGGTTGAATGGAGGGTAAAGGGACCAAAGACAGAGAGGGTGAGGATGAGGTGGGTGGGAGGGAAAGGCTTTGGGGCCAGGGAGGAAGGTGGTTGATAAAGATGGGAGGTTCTGGGAGGTTCTGGGAGGTTCTGGGAGGTTCTGGGAGGCTCTGGTACTGAGTTCTCTATTTAAGGAAGAAAGCCTGAACTACTGCCTCTTTCCCCGACCTTTAAGTCCAACTGAAAGAAGAGTTGACAAGATGTACCAGCCTTCCCAGCTCTTGGTACCAGCTTTTGAGGGCAAGAACAAGTCCAATTGGTTCTTAGAATGAACAGCTCTTGAAACAAATTGGGTTTGAGTTCTATCTAGGTAATTTTGAGTAAATAAAGAGAACATTCGGTGTCTCTGCTTGCTCCTCCACAGAGTGGTAGTGTCTTGAGTATTTATTTTCTCCAGAGAATTTAGCAAGGTCCAATAAAACAATCCAACTTACTCGTAGGTGCTGGCTCTGTTAGCCGTCTCAGACACAGGCCCAGCTCCAAGGGCATTTACATGGAAGTGGAAATGAACATCGAGAAATTTAGGAGAAAATTTCAGCTTATAAACTTTAAAGACTATAAGATAACAGTGAGAGGCAGGAGAGAAGGCTCTTTTAGATAAGGTGAAGGAGAAAGGCCCTACGAAGATAATATAATTTTAACAACCTATGAAGGCAGCTCTTGCTGTGTGACTCCTTAAAATGGGCTACAAAATAGTTACTATCATTATTCCCATTTCCAGCTACAGAAACGGAAACACAGAAAAGTTTAAATAAGCTTAGAGATATGTAAGTGATTCGAACCCAGCAGGAGACCATGCCCTTAGCTCTCACATTAGCCTCTCAAAACTTTACTCATGCCAGATGTCAAGTAAGGTTTCAGTCACCATCATTATTAGTAATTGAGGCCAAGGGTCTGAAGGCAGAGCTCTGTATTCCAAGGAATAGGGAGTGGGGCTGGGTGTGTTAAATGACTGGGTCTCAGACAGAGCTGTCTCCTATCTGACCTCCCCCTCCCCCTTCCCATCTCCCAGAGTTCTTACTCTCTGTGTTCGACTAGGATCTGGAGCCATTCCAGGCAGGAGACCTCCCTTGTCCTCTGAGGATCTCCCTCCACCCATTTATTGGGAAGTCACTCCACCCTTGCTCTGACCTGAAATGAAAGTAACATAGTAATCTTTCTGTCTCTCTGTCCCTGGTCACAGGATGCCATTAGGAGAGGCTGGGAATCTTTTCAGCTGACTTATCAGGAATCCCTGGATAGTGAACTCTGGCCAACTGAGCAAATTTAAAAGGACAAAGAAAACAAAGTCCTTTGAAGATCTTGCAGACAGCCTGTGGCATCCTCCCAGTGGAACAGGTTTAAAGACAAAAGGTCAGTCAAAAGTCAGTGTGTTCTAGGGTAGTGTTTGCCCAGCATTCAAGAAAGCCCCAGTTCCATCCTTACACTGAAGAAGTCAGGTTCAAATTCATGATTCTCCTGCCATCCCCTGCCATGTGCTGAGATTTACAGGCACGGATCACTGTATTTGGCCTAATTACTTAATCTCCCTGCATCTCTATTTTCTCAGCTATAAAGTGGGGTAACTGTACTAACCTGATTAGATGGCAGTGACAGTTAAGTGAATTAACACATCTACCATCCTCAGAGTGTCTAGCCCATCACAGCCCCCTGCAGGCATCTCTTAGCTCAGTGGTTCTCACATTTCCTCATGGTGGGACCCTTTAATATAGTTGCTCGTGCTTTGGTGACCCTTCAACCATAAAATTAGTTTTGTTGCTACTTCATAACTGCAAGTTTGCTACTGTTATGAATCATAATATAAATATCTGATATGCAGGATAGCTGATATATGACCCCTGTGAAAGGGTCATTAGACACCCCCCCCCCCCCCCCGGCAAGGAGTCGTGATGCAGAGCTTGAGAACTGCTTGCTATCTTAAAAGGACTCCTTTTTTTCCCACATGGCAGGGAAAAGAGAGCATGCTCTGCCTCTGGTCTGGTATTGTTTGGCGTGCTCACAATTCCCCTTAAAACAAAAAAGGCTAGAGGAATCAGCTAGGCCCAGCCACTGTCCTCTCAGTAAGATCCCCAGTCTTCCTTGAACCACCGTGTCTTTGGTGGGATTCTGGATTTGGTGGCTCTAGTCCAGGTGAGGTCTCCTCTTGCTATGTGACAGTGGTCTCTGTACCTGGCCCTCCTGGGTTTTAGAGCTTCAGTTCTCATCACTGTGAGTCACTAGACACTTAGCCTGTCTCCTTAAGGAGGTCCAGCCATTCTGGAGTCAGCTCAGGCCAGCAGATAAGAGAAGAACTCAGAGGTGAGAGTTATCTCTCTTATCAGGCTACAGATGTCTTCCGGGTGTGTGCCAGAAACTACGATAGCCTGTCAGGATGCCTTCACAGTGTAGAATGAGACTTGGCCATGACCTTTAGAAGTGCCTATCCAGAGAGGACCAGCTCCTTAGGCCACCTGGGTCTATCTAGGGGCTTCTTTGAGTGGTAGAACAGGCAGGGAGGGTAAGAGGAAATCCCTAGGTTTCTCTCCTCCATACTTCCTGGCCTCCACATCCACTGAGGCCTCTCTTGCCTGAGCATGGTTTTCATAAAAGAGCAGAGAATGCCGGGTCATTTCAGGCAGGCTTTTCCCACCACCTTTGGGTAGGTCTCATATATCTTCAAGCACCTTGGCAGAGTCAGAGGCTCAGAGCTGGAAAAAAACAAACCTTGAGGGTTGGTTCACTCTCCTTTAACAGGCAAAGAGATAAATCTTGGTGAGACAAGGAGAGAACACAGACAGACACTCAGTAAACACCATCATAGTGACAGACTAAGAATTTCAAAATGACGTCATCTGACCCCATGACAACCCCGAAGTAGGTATTACTTTCCTATTTAAAGGGACCTGAGGCTGGGAAAAGTCCAGTGAGTACAGTGGCCCAATGTGTGCCCACCTAGGTATTACTCTGTGGAGCCTAGGCAGTTCAGGTGTCTGCCAGCCTCTTCCTTTGCCACTTCTTTCACCTACGTGGTCACTTTTCCTGGACTCTGACTCAGTTTACGATAATGCAGAAGTTGGGTGCCAGATTTTCCCAGCTAACTTCCCCAGTAATGCCTTGGGAGTATCACTTCCTCTGTAGACAGATTCTAGAAAGAGGGCAGCATCTATAAGAGCAACAGCATCCTGGTTTACTTGATGAGGGACTTTAGCACAGGGAAGCCAACGTGGTGTGAGTCCAGGGAGGCTCTGGCTGGAACCTACTAGTCTCTGCATTGTGCTTAGAGTCTGGCTGACACTCTGACCTCCACTGCTGAGTCATTATCTTCACTCTGCCTAGGGTTAACAGCTTCTTATCTGAGTTTTCCTCTCTCCCTCTCAGATAATACGTAGACCTCTTGATTTGCTGATAATAGTTTTCTGATAATAGTTTTCCCAAGAATCAATAACTCTTTTTTTTTTTTACTACACTTTGCACTCGTGTGTGTGTGTGTGTGTGTGTGTGTGTGTGTGTGTGTGTGTGTATGTGTCCCTCCCTATACATGGAGAGCAGAAGACAACCCAAAGGAGTATGTTCTCTTCCTCCACCAAGAGGTTCCTAGGGGTTGAACTCAGGTCATAATGCGTGGTGGCAGGCATCTCTACCCACTGAGCTATTTGCCAGGCCTAGAAGGATCAATAACTCTTTTTTTTGGGGGGGGGGGGGGGGGGGTTTGTTTTGTTTTGTTTTTTGTTGTTGGTTTTTTTCTTTTTTTTTTCTTTTGGAAATATTTTTTTAGAGACATAACGAAGAAAATTTAAAGCTACATATACTTAATATGAATGCATGTACAAAAAGCATTAATCCAAATCATATGTAGTAAAGTTGGTAATACTGAAAACAGAAGCAAATTCATAATTATAATTGGTAATTGGAATATACTTTTCTTTTTTTTTTCCTTAGATATTTTCTTTATTTACATGTAAATTTTCCCTTTCCCAGGTTACCCTCCAAAAAACAAACAAACAAAAACAACAAGAACAAACTCCTTTTGCCTTCCCCCTCCCCATGCCTGCCACCCCACCCTCTCCCACTTATTGGCCCTGGCATTCCCCTACACTGGGGCACAGAACCTTCACAAGGCCGAGGTCCTTTCCTCCTATTGATGATCGAATTTGCAATCCTCTACTATACACATGCTGCCAGAACATTCAGTCCCACCCTGTATAGTTCTTGATTGGTGGTTGGGTCCCTGGGAGCTCTGAGGGTACTAGTTAGTAATTGTTGTTCGTCCTAAGGGGCTCCAAACCCTTCAGCTCCATAGAACCTTTCTCTAACTCCTTCACTGGGGACAGTGTACTCAGTTCAATGAATGGCTGTGAGCCTCTACATCTGTATTAGTCAGGTATTGTCAGAGCCTCTTAGGAGATAGCTATATGCTTGTCCTTCCTTCAGTCTCTGCTCCATAGTTAATCTCTGCCACTCCTTC
>JADRCD010213377.1:0-15268 GCA_019843815.1 Montemys delectorum
TGGATAGGATGTAAGTCGGAGCCAAGAGCAGGGAGGCACCCGGCAAGCAGGCTGATGATCATGTTCATCATGGAACTTTCAAGTTTGTCACACTTCTGTAGCCCTGCAACTTCCTCTTCCTCCCCAACATGCCACCCCCACCCCCAAACCAGGCCCAATCAAACCCTGCTGTTCTTTCATCTGTAAAAAGGGGGTTTAGACCATATCCTGCCTAGGTGCTTGCAAGCACTACATGAGGCAATTCAATGCAACAAAGGTTCATACGGGTGATTAAGTGCCACTGTGATAAAATGCCTCTGAGTAAGTCAATGATTTGCGCACTGATGCCGATTGTGCCTCCATGGCTAGAAGAAGCATCCCCTGCTCCAGAGACAGTGGGAAGAGTGTCTCATTGACAGAAGCACACCTGCCATCCAGAGATCCCTTCCTTTCAATGACAAAAGACTTTGATCTTGCAATCTGAATAAAGGGTGGCCAACCTGCCTCCTTCTGTCTCTCCACTCGAATCACCATCTCTCAGACAGGCCATGGTGGTGAGGCCTGGCTGCACCTCCCCTCCTCACGATCTATTGCACTAGCACTTCACTGCTTGGGTCTGGCTGGTGATCATGCTGCTAACACAACTAGTAAGTGGGGGGATTGGACACGAACAGAGGAAGGTCACGTGATAAATGCCCGGACCACAACTCTTGAAAGCAGATGCCCTGCCTTGCACTCTGAAGCCCTCGTAAGGTCCGCTCGGGAAATTGCTTGTTAATTGCAGTTCTAGAGCGCTTCTCTCTCTAGACGGCCCCATCCTCAGTCCTGTTAGGACTAAGAGTCAAATCTTGTTGGCTCTGTGAAACCTGCCTTCCCTCTCTGGGCAGAGACAAAGGTCTCCCACTATAAAGTGAGAGGGCTGGAGAAACACTGTGTTCCTGCAGGAGTGACCTACTGTGAATATTTCTTTCTTTGTATAATTTCACAGTTGCAACCATGTGGAAGTACAATGTGGCTCCATTTTACAGATCAGAAAGCTGAGGCACAGATAAGATCTCTTGGTCAAAGACAGAGCTGCTGAATAGTTGAATCCAAATTGAATAAAAATCAAATCTATGATAGCCAGACTTTGTCCATGTTACCCACTGTCCTGGCTGGTTTTGTGTCAACTTGACACAAGCTGTAGTTATCACAGAGAAGGAGCTTCAGATGAGGAAATGCCTCCATGAGATCCAGCTATAAGGCATTTTCTCAATTAGTGATCAAGGGCGGGAGGGTCCATTGTGGGTGGTGCCATTTCTGGGCTGGTGGTCCTGGATTCTATAAGAAAGCAAGCTGAGCAAGCCAAGGGAAGCAAGCCAGGAAGTAACATCCCTCCATGGCCTCTGCATCAGCTCCTGCTTCCTGACCTGCTTGAGTTCTAGTCCTGACTTCCTTTGGTGATGAACAGCAACATGAGAGTGTAAACTAAATAAACCCTTTCCTCCCCAACTGCATCTTGGTCATGATGTTTTGTGGAGGAATAGAAACCCTGACTAAGACACCCACAGAGCACAGATTATGTATCTTTGATTCTGTCTTGTCTAAGGCAAGGATCTCTCCTCTTCTACCTTGATGTCAGATACACTGGGCAGGTCTAGAGATCTTGATCACAAAGCAAGATCTTTTCAGGCCCAGAAACTACTAACCAAGAACATGAGAAGGTGGGGGCATTCCCCTAGCAGGAAGACCTGGTGTCATCCTTCCTCTAAGCAAACTTAGTCTTTTGTCAGTAGGGTGTCATTATGTCTAGGCTAGTCCCTAGCCTCCATTGTATGTTCCTGGCTCTGCCAGCTGGGTATCTGCTTCTAGTCTTCATGTTCATGTGCCTTCTGTGAGAGGCCTTAATGCTTGTCTGCTTGTCTCATGCCCTGGCACCATTCCTGGCCACAGCAGACGCTCTCCCTGGGCGTTGAAGTCCATCTCTAAGATGCTGTCAGTAACTCTCTAAGTGTTTGACACCATCTCTTCCTCAAATCCCAGTGATGCCAAGATGGTGAGCTTCTGTGAGGTCATCAGCTAGCAATGACTCCGAGCATTTGATGATACCTCACCAATCAGGTCTGAGTTTGAAACCCAGCTCTGCTTCTTATGGGTCATGTAAACGAGAGATCTCTTTATCCTTCAGTTTATTCATCTAATGAGACTAAGAACACTGACAAAGTAAGATTATTGAGGGACTGAATTACAAGGTACATGTAAAGTAATAACCACTGCTTTTCAAAATAGCCCAGATCACATCAGTTAGCATTATAATCTGATATTCAAGTCATGTCCCACCCATGGCATTAGCTAGCCCCACCCATTTCAGGACATTTTTCCATTTTCTGTGCTAACTCTTCCTATTGACTTTGTTTGCCCACTTACCCCTTTCACAGTTACTTTCATTTTATAATGAACATAGGACAACCGTATAGAGGCCGATGTTCAGGGATACAGAACCCCTCTGGTTCTATGCCTCATCCATCCTAACCAGACATGTTACATGACTGCTGCAAAAAGAAAGGAAGGTGGACAATTTAATAGTCCCACAAGTCATATTCATTTCTTTTTACTACATACTATTCCCAAGCCTGGTCACATTCTTAAATCTGCTTCCAAGGATGATTAGAAATACACTCTTCTCCTGGGCCTAAGACCAGGAGATAAAGGTAAGATATGATGAGAACAAAGTGTCCTGTCTCCCCTCCGTACCTATATTTATAGGATAACCTCCATAGCCCCGATGTGTGAGGAAGACTGGTTGTATCTCAGTACCCCTTCATCCGTACTCCTTGGCCCTGGAAAATCACTCGCTAGTCAGTATTGCAGCCCAGCCAACCTCAAAGGACATGACCCCTTTTATTTAACACTCCATCCCAAATGTGGACCAAAAGCGTTTGCTTTTCCACTCTTGCAGAGTTGAAGTTAAAGTGAAATATCTAACAATAACGGGTTTTATAACATGGTTGCCAGTGATGCATGAAGAACAAATAAAGAATGCTCCTTTTTTTTTTTTCAAAGTAAATTTTATAGATCTTTAACTTGGATGTTCTTGAACCCCTTCCCTGCATCCACAGTTCAGAAGCCATCTTGCTTCTGCAATCCATGGATGCTTTTGCACATACCCTGTACCCATAAAACACAAGCACAGCATTTAAGGTAGAATAACCAGAGGGAACGGGGTATGTTCCTGAGTGCTAGAGAAAGCCACCCCTACCATCTCTTCAAAGGGAAAAAGCAATGCCACTTCTCAGACTTCAACAGAATTTTTTAATGCGTATGAAGCCAGCTTGCTTTCAAAACCATGATTCATGAGGAGAACCATTCCAATTTTTAAAAATTTGAATGTGTGTGTGTCCTTCCACAAATTCATGTTGAAGTTTAATATATCCTATGTGGAAGTTTCCAGAGGGCTTTACAAAAGAGCGAGGCAGAAAATCTGGCTAGGCCTTTTTGCCCTTCCATCTCCCACCCTATGAGGATTCAGTGGTATTCATCCTGTGCAGAGCATGCAGTGCTAAAAGCATCATCCTGAAAGCAAAGCCTTGGCTCTGAGCAGACACCTGCTACTGTCTTGATCTCAGAGTTCCCAGCCTCCATGCCTACGATCATTAAAGTTACTCTATTCATAGATCACACAGTCTGAGGAGTTTGTTTTAACAGCACAAATGGACTGAGATATCGTTTGACCTATGGATTTTGTATCAAGACCTACCATGCCTATATCCTAATAACTCCTAGCTGTTATGCATTGCAGTCATGTGGCATAGCTACGCCTTGAAGTCCTGATCTAAGTAAATGAGACCCAAAGAGAGAGAGAAATTCCCAGCTTTCTTAGTTTTCTAACGAAGGACCCACTTTTCTGGGTGATGGAACATGGGAGTGATTGATATCGGTAATGATTTCCTACTTGCCTAGAAGTCAAGTATTTCCCCATCTCCTTGCCACAGGGGAATACTCTTTCTTTGATCTCAACAAGACAAGCATATCAGAAAACATCTTAATAATTCATCTGAGTGGTGCATACATAATGTAACCGACATTAGCAGAGGAGGAAGTTTCTGTACAAGAAACCAAGAACTACCACATCCCTAGCTGCAAGCAGGACACCTGGTGCAAAACGGCTGCTAAAATTCTCCTTAAATGATCATTAAAAGGAAAGTGAGGGCTGGCAGGGTATCACCACAGTTGAGAGCATGTGCTGCTCTTGCAGAGGACCTAGGTTCAGTTCTCAGCACCTACATGCCAGCTCACACCACCTGTAACTCCTGCTCCCGGGTAACCATTACCCTCTGGCTTTCACAAGTACCAGGATGACAGTGGTCCATATCCATACAAGCAGGCAAAACACACAGACATACAACATAAAAATAAATAAAGCTTCTTTTTAGGATTCATTTATTTATTTTATGTAATAGATACATATACATAAAATATATATAACCTGGAGGCAGGAACTGATTCAGAGAAGTGCTGATTACTGGCTCCCTATGGCTTGCTCGTCCTGCTTTCTTATAGAACCCAGGGCCACCAGCCTAGGGTTGGTACCACCCAAAGTAGGCTAAGACTTCCCCCTTCAATCACTAATTGAGAAAATGCCCTACAGCTAGATCATTTTCTCAGTTGAGATCCTTCATGTCAGATGACTCTAGCCTGTGTCAAGTTGACATAAAACTAAACAGCACAAGCCCATGCAAACTCAGGTGCTTTGAATGGGAGACCTGCCCTGGAGTGTGGTTAATTTACAAGAGGTTACATCCTTAAAGAAAACAGTTTGCTTGTCCCGATGGATATCAAATTCCAAAAGCTCCTAATCTATGGACGGGACTTTGTGCCACCCCTTTGCTGGGATTTTGTCTAGCTTGAGTTTATATAGGTCTTGTGCATTCCGTCGTGATCACTATGAGCTCACATGTACAATTGTCCTGGTGTGTCAAGAAAATAATTTTTTAAAAGTCATTTACGATCTCTGCCCCCTCTTCACAGATCCCTGAAGCCTTGTGGGTAGAGGTGTGATAGAGATATCCCATTTAGGGCTGACCGTTCCATGGTTTCTTCTTAGTCTCTGTACGTTGACCAGTTGTTCTCCGAATTGCCATCTACCCGCAAGAAGAAACTTGTCTGAGGAGGGTTGAGAGACGTACTAATCTATGGGCATAACACTATGTCATTTTAATAGGGGAGTAGATGTGATCATATGTCATTGTACTCACTATGAAATTTTCAAAAAAAGAAATCACTTTATCTTGCTAAATCACATGTTAGTATGATTGACTAACGTAAGTAGAAAATGGGAACACTAAATACTGGATTATGCACTTTTCTCAAGCAGAGAACAAGCAGAGACCTCCAAGATTGTTCTAGGTATGTCACCATTATATATAAGCTACAAATAGGCATATATTTGTATAGTAATCCATTCCACATTTCTTATTGGTTGTCCATCTCTCCCTACCCACCTACCTGCCTGTTCACTGTAGAACCCTAATCTTCATTTTTAATCATCTTGTTTTATTTGATATCTTATCACTCAAGTCTTTTGAGGCCATCATGGAGGGAAGGAAAAAACAATGTAAAGGGAGAAGGATGTCTGGGAAAAGGTGGCTCAGCGGAGTATGGAGACCTGAGTCTGGATCCTTCCTGCTCATTGGGAAAACATGGGTCAAGTGCATGTCTGTGATCTAGTGATTGCAAGCAGAGACTGCTATATGCCAGGGGCTGGCAAGCCAGGCATAGTTCTTGTGCTCCAAGTTCAATGTGAGCTCCTGTCTCAGGAATAAGGTAGAGAATGAGAGATAAAGACACCTGATATCAATCTCTGGCCACCACATGCAACTGCACACACACACACACACACACACACCACAGGGGGTGAAGGACGTGAGCAAAGAATCAAACCTGTGTGCTTGCACAGCCGGGGCACCTGCCATGATCTTTCTGATCTCGCTCTCTTTGGTGAGAAGAAGTGAAACAACCCTGAAAACTCTGTCATGAAAAACAGAATACAATGGATGTTGTGTCACTTGTTATATGGTAGACTTCCAATAAATTTAACTTCCTTTGCCCTTCCCTTCTTTCCCCTTTGAAAGTAGTCAGGATATAAATTATACATAAACAAATTACATGTTCTGCTGAAAGTCCTCAGACATGATGAATGTAACCAATAATAGCGTTAATATTAATAGTGGGTTACTCCAGCAGCAGCATCCTGACTGACAATCAATCTGTGCACCCCAGACTTGTCACCACATGACAGATCGCGCTCAAGGCTTACCCAGGGAAATGGAGAATACAGAGACTTTCTTCCCACTTTCCCATTTTAAACATATATATATATATATATATATATATATATATATATATATTCCTTCTTCACATTAGGGTATTGTGGATAAGCCATTACTTACAGTACAAAGTGTAAGTAATATATTTGCCAAGAAATAAAAAACAGTGATGTGATGGGAAACACTGAGAAGCTTCAAGTAAAATCTGAGGCTGAAGGGTTTGGAACAATCCAGAATGCGCCAGGATACAGCTGTCTGCGGTTCGCTGCCTGTTGCATTATCTTTTCCAGGGAATTCACAAATGAATGCTTGTTCACCCCAGATAGGCCGAACCCAGGGATCAAAGTTAGGATTGTGCCCAAGTCTAGCTTAGTGATCCCATGAGCCTATTGGGCTTACTCCCAGAAGCATAAGCAAGAGGTTCTTTGAAGGATGTAGGTGGCTCCCAGGGAGCTTCACCACTGAAAAGTCCCACCCCAGAGTGAGTGGTAACTTCCCCCAAACTGCAAATATGGAATCCCTACTTCCATTAACTCTTCACCTCTTTTTGTATTTATTTATTATATGTAAGCACACTGTAGCTGTCTTCAGACAGTCCTGAAGAGGGCGTCAGATCTCATTATGGGTGGTTGTGAGCCACCATGTGGTTGCTGGGATTTGAACTTAGGACCTATGGAAGAACAGTCGGTGCTCTTAACTGCTGAGTCATCTCTCCACAGACCTCCCTAGACCACAGGCAGTTTGGACAGAATTACAGCTAGGATGTACAACACAGAAGGCAGGGAATAGCTAGAATTTTAGGAAAGGGGTCTAAAGACCCTTCCAGACCCCTCCTTCTGTGAGGAAAAGTAAACAGGTCTGATTTTGTCTCTTGTAGATAGTCATAGGCTCTCTGGAAAAGACGGTAATGACTGTTATGCTAGGAGGGCAGTGGCCCAAAGAGTTGATGGGACCTTAATGGGGGGGGGGGGTTGAATAAAAATGTCCCCCACAGACTTGTAGGGAGTGGTACCACCAGGAGGTATAGCAGTGTTGGAATAGGTGTAGCTTTGTTGGAGAAAGTTCGACACTAGTGGGTGGACTTTGAGATCTCAGAAGCTCAGGCCTGGTCTAATGTCTCACAGTCTCTTCCTCCTGCCTGCAGATCAAGCTGCAGAACTCTCAACTCCTTCTCCAGCACCATATTTGCCTACAAGCCACGATACTTCCCACCACAACAATAAGTCACTGAACCTCTAAACTGGAAGCCAGCCCCAATTACGTGTTTTCCTTTGTAAGTGTTGCCACGGTCATGGTGTCTCTTCACCGTTATAGAATTCCTAACTAAGGGGGGGGGGGCACGTCATTGTCCCCTGTAGGAAAAGCAAACCGAAGACATTAAAAGAAATAGCTAGGAGATTTTGAACCCAACTTCAGTCTAGCTGTTAAGATCTTCAGCCTCCCACTTTCAGAACTTAATTTGGGGGAAACTACTTTCCACTTTTAAGCTCTCAGATCCTGTGAGCTTATTGTTTGGTATTTCTGGAAAATTAAAAGAAAAGGCAAACCGGCTGGCTGCAAGGGTGGCTGTCTGGACTGGAATTTCTGTTCTCCCAGTTGCTAAATGGTGCCCAGAGAAGGCTACTTAACTTGTGTGTGCCTCTATCTCAGCTAGAGAGTAGGGCTCATAATAAAGATAAGGGAAGATCAGTCTGTAAGGTCTATGGTCCTGTTCTACACAGACCCTGTCTGGGACATACAGCAAGCCATTTCCTTGTTCCTGACTAACTGGAAATCAAGGGGCAATTCCTCCTGGCCCAGGGCTAGAGCAGATCCTTACCAGGTCCTTGGTCAGATCGCATCTTTCTTGACTGAATAGTGTTCATTCCTAAGGTACAGGGAGATCTAGTTTTACTCAGGTCAAATCGATTCAAACTTCCCATCTCCAACTCTTCACAGTGACTGTATTTGCTCCCTTCTCCCTCCCACGTCAGCATGTGTGATCTGCCTTCTGGTGAAGCTGGGTGCCCCTAGTCCCTGGGACCTGCTCATTCCCAGCATCCGGGCTCATGAGCAATTTGAGATCACCGGGGCTGGGGGTGGGGGATGACACGGTGCTACCTCATTCCCGAAGCTAGGCGTAGCCTGTGCATTGCGACACTGATAGAGTGATTTGACGTAAGAGGAGGAAGGATGAGAGGAATGATATGTGGGGATTTGTAAAGTGCCAAGTACCTTACCAGGGTTCAAATGGCCATTAGTCCTGAAGTTAACCTTACTGGCCTTCATTTTAAAGACAAAGAACATCCCAGAGGGACTTGTGGACCGTTAGTGGGAAAACTGTATTTCTCATCTGCATCTTAATGATAATTAACAGGATGATACACGGTACCAAGCATAATTCTCTCTTTTGTCTGCTTACTTAGCAAGGTTGTTATTATTTATAATATCTAATACATGTAATGATAGCTAATTATTGAATAAATAATGCCCCAAAACGTCCACACACATTTAGTTCAGATGTAATCCTCCTGCTCCTCTCCATTTCCGTGACCCCTTTCCCACCGGACCCTTCTGCCCCTGCAGTTTCCTCTTCCCCTAATCGTTGACTGCATGTTCCTTTGGCTTGGCTTAAGTCGTGATGTTTATCATCAAGAGACAGATGAGTGGGGCAAGTGGCATGACTCTGTGATTAAACCACTTGCTTCACAGAGGGCCTGGGTTTGGTTCCCAGCACCCACATGGTGACTTTCAATCGTCTGTAACTCCAGTCCCAGAAGATAAAAACAAACAAACAAAGAAACAGAAAACCCTCTTCTGGCTCTGCAGGCAGTTCAGACAGGCACTGCACATAAATACATGGAGGCAAAATTCGAACAGAAGAGTTAATTAATTTAAAAATTATACAAAATATTTTGTTATACTCTTTCTCCTTCCCCACTCCTCCCAGATCCTGCCATTCCTACTCACCCAACATCATGTTCTTTCTCTCTCTTAAAACAAAAATCAGCCTAGTTGTTCATCAACAGATGAACTGGTAATGTAATGGGGTGCACATGCATGGTGGAATTGTATTCAGTTGTAAAGCAAAATCAAGTTATAAAATCCATAGGAAAACGGGTAGAACTAAAAAAAAAAATAATACATTAGATAGGTAATCCAGGCTTAGAAAGAAAAATACCATCTCATTGCTCATAAGCAGATCCTAGCTTCTAAATGTTAACTACAGTTAGATAGTAGTAATACAGGAAAAGGCCAGGAAATTCAAAAGGAGCCCAAGGGAATGAAGGAGGAGGCCTAGCCTAATTCTTATGCCTACTGGCAAAATAGTCCCCACGCCCAACAGCTACCAATGAAGAGGCCTAGTTTACATTAGGACTCACCAGTCTAACTAGTTCAGGGGCAAACCAAAAAAACAAACAAACAAAAAAAAACTTCCAAGAGTCCCTGGATCTAGGTGGGCTGTTGAGGAACCCTGAAGCCCTGCTTACCCCTCTGCCATGTGGGCTGTCCTGACGCCACCAGGGGGAGCCCTTGCGTTGGGACCATGGGGGATGTAAGAGGCACAAAGGCCCCCCGGAGCGGAGCGGAGTGCTGTGAAGTGTAACTGGATGGAGAGGATCAGAGAGCTGAGCAAAGGTCATAAACTACTGTTGGCCTTGAGGAAAGACAGCAAAAGTGACTGTGAGCAGTGCTGAGCAAAACGAAAGTCCTGCAGTCGATCGCCTCTTAAGGGATAAGCAAGCAGGTACTTCCTATCTACTCTCCTCCTCTCTATTCCTGTCAAGACAGAGGAATCGTATTTTTAAGACTTTGAAAGCCAGGCATAGTGAAGCGCTCCTTAAATCACAGCACTAGGGAGGTATAGGCAAGTGGATCTCTGCGAGTTTGAGGGCAACCTTGTCCAACAGTAAGTCCAGGATAGTCAGGGCTATCTAGAGAGAAACCAACGACAATAATAATGATTTGGTTGAAGGCCATTCCAAGTTATATAGTGAGTTTGAAGGCAGCTGGAGTGGGTGGGAGACCATCTGCCAAACTATAAACAAACAAACAAACAAAACCACATTTCATTTTTAGTCCATAAAAAGCAATAAAACTCAGTGGGCTGTGTAGAAATCAGAGCACAGGTCATTCACCTGCCCACCTCCAATCCCCATGACAGCTGGGAGACACCCCCACGCCCCAAATCTAGTAACTAAAGTTTGAGTTTCCAGCCAGGACCAGCTCTGACAGGAAGCGGCAAAATAATCCGAACCCAGAATCCTCATCGTCAGTCAATCGGAACCTCTTTCCTTCAGCATCCTACCAGCGTCACTCCAAGCTAGATAAAGCCACCTCTCTCTTTAAGATCCAGTTCGTCCCCTGCTAAAAGGAGGACAGCTGAACTTGCCAGGGCTACTTGTAAGAGTTAAAGGGATTCATGCCTTCAAACACCATGACCGTGCCTGTCTTTAAAAACAGGTCTAGTCTATTTCAGGTTCCTCTCTCTCACACACACCCCGCCTCCCATTAAACGCACCTGCGGTCTGGCTTAGCCGCACTTAAGAGCTTTCTTTTCTCCCGGCCCTGAGCTGCTTTTGTGAAATTAAGTAGCCATCAGCAGGAGAGGGAGTTGGCCGAGGGCGTCTCTCAAAGAGATCTCAGTGCCCTGAGCTTTTCAGTCTAACTTTAGGGACAAGATGTACTCGGCTCCCAGAAACTCCCCCAGATGGGATGTGATGGGAGTGATGGCAAAGAAGCCTCGAGACCAGTGGCCTCCTGCCCATACACTGCCCCCTACCCCTATGCAGCAGGTCCAGCTGGGAGGATGGAGGCCCGCCCACTCCCAGCCCCGAGGGAAGGAGGAGCCACAGCCCAGGTGGAGCAGGTGAAGAGCCCGGGCTCCAGCTCGTCTGGGACAGGGAAAGTGACTGCAAGCTGGCGGGCGGAGGCGAGAGCACTGTTGGCCCCAGGATCCAGCTCTGGGAAGCTGGCATTGTCTCCCAGTCGCTGCCTCCTCGGAGGACTGCAATGGAAGAGGTAAGGCATTCGCTTGCGGGTGGGCTGTCACTTTTAGTTCCTTCCAAAGGAGGAAGCCCTAGGGAAAGAGCTGCCTGTGTGCCCTGGGCCGGACCAAACATGTCAGGTGTCCCGCTATGAAACTGGCATGCTGGCCTTGCTCAGGCAGCCTGTGTCCTCTGTCTCTACAGAACCCGAGGCGCTCTCTCTTCTTACTCAGGCCACAGTTCAAGTGCCTGTCCCTTTATTGTTGACTTTCCTTCTCTGTCAGCCTCTGCTGTCCGCAGATGGGTGTCCAAGTTCAAGGACAGAGCATGACTCTGGGAAAAGGTGGCCTTGTGATAAGTGGTATGCCCGGTGGCGTTTTTTTACATCGCTGTTCCCTATTAACTCTGTGGGCTGGGGCAAAAAAGTGCTAGTGCCCTTGAGCCCTAGGATTCTCACTTTTGTAAGACTGAAGGTGTATGACAAAAATAGAGCCCAGGCTTGTGGTTGCTCCAGAGGCAGAGACTGAAGTATTGAAAGGTTGAAGCCAGTCTGAGCCGCACAGGGTGACCCTGGAGGGTTTTGGTTTTGACAAAAGCAGCACAAGGTTTTGAATGGCTACGAATGGCTTCGAATGGCTGAATGCTGTTGGCATATTCAGGGATTTTGCCTGGCTAACTCATTCTCTCTAGTCCTTGCCCTGCTGTTCTGTTAGTGGCTTGCACTTCGCAGCTACATATAAGCATGTTGTGCCATGTCTCTATTAAATATTTGGGAGCAAGTTATTTACTCCTGAAATTGTGTTATTTTCCACCTAGATGTTTGGTTTACAGTTAGGACAGTGGATCCATTCAGCTGTGGCTGGGAAAGGACAGCTCTGGAGTTTTAAAGGGACGCTTGCATCTATCTCTGGCAGTTCACACTGTGCAGTTAGTTGAGTTTTGGAAAGGGGGAGCCAAGGACACCAGTTCCAGCCCATTTGTGGTGCTACCATGTTTAGAAACTTCTTTTAGTGGTGGTGGTGGGGGGGGCAAATTGTTTTTACTTAGAAAAAAGGATCTTACTTTACAGCCCAGGCTAGCCTCAATCTTTCCAAATGCTTGAATTACAGGCATGTATCATCATGCCAAGCTCTATTGGTCAACTTTTAGGACCTTCTTCCATGTTGGCAACTTGCCAGGCTGAAATGATTCACGTGGATTCAGGAAAGAGAGAGAGAGAGAGAGAGAGAGAGAGAGAGAGAGAGAGAGAGAGAGAGAGAGAGAGAGAAAGGAAGGAAGGAAGAAAGAAAGAAAGAAAGAAAGAAAGAAAGAAAGAAAGAAAGAAAGAAAGGAAGAAAGAAAGAAAGAAAACAATTTACATTCTGTCCTCTCTGGCTAGCCAGAACCTGAACTGCCCACCGCTATTTCTGCTTATCAACCTGATGGGACAAAGACCTGGAGGTCATTGTCCCTGGGTGTTTTAGGTGAGGAAGCTGCAAGACACTATGTTACTGCTACGCAGTAGAGCACCACCAGTCAGAGTGGGGCTAGGGCCTAGGCTCTGTGTTGGTGAATCCCAGCTCCTGGGTGCCAGCTCCAAGCCAGACAGCACGAGCAAGGATTAATTACTTCAGTAGAACAGACAGGATGTACAAGAAGTACCAAGGGATATATTTGCTTCCTAGTAACATTTTATAGAACAAGGAAAACCAATGAATATCTTCCTCTGCTCAGAAAGATGAGAGGGAAAGACCCAAAAATAAATATGGGTAGTTTCTCGTCTGATATATATATATATATCACCTCCTTTCATATCATCAATTCCCTTTTTGGAAACATGGGTACAGTTAGGAATCAAATAGTCCAAAATCTCTGTGTTAGCCAAGCATACTGGTACACGTATGTGATTCCAGCACCTGCCAGGCTGAGGCAGGATCAAAAGTTCGAGGCCAGACTAGGCTATGCAGCTGTATAAAACACATTCATGAAGCTTCTATGCTAGTAAGAAAGGAGGAGGAAACAAAAACTTAAGGGTTAAAGGTAGCTAATGCAATGCAGACGTTCAAAGCAGAGGAGGTCACGAGGCCACAGAGGAGACTGCCATTTTCAGGGGCACAACACCAAAGATCGATGTAAAGAGGAAACAGAACAGAAACTTTTAAGTTAGAGAGTGGTTGTTGAGAGGTACTAGTTCATCTTGGCTTCTCTGATGAAGAACAAACAGCCAAGTGTAAACTAAAGAAGCAGAGCAAGCGCGGGGTAAAAGCTCACATCATAAAGGTGTAGAACCCTTAGTAGAAACTAGCTTTGCCCAACGATCACAAGTAGCTATATGGCACCATTTGGCTTTCATTTGGTAAACACTACTTTGAGCTGTGAATTTTGATCTTTTCCTGGATCAGCCATGCGTGGCACTATACAGGTAGATGGATATTCTGTGTGTTCTCTGTTGCTAAGCAATGAATTTTAGTAGGTTGGGTGTATCAACTGCGTTTTTAGCTTACGATATGGTATTTTCTACTTATCATGGCATTGTTATGCCGTTATCCTGTGAGAAGTCAAGGTACATCTGTATGCTAAAGGTAGAGTCATCTTGGTGTACTGACTAGAGAAGGGAAGGAAGAAGGAAGGGGATTGTTGATGACCTAAAGGCATAAAGGCTGAATTTGAGAAAGGATGGAGCCAGCGTTTTTTAGAGATGACTTAATACTGAGCAGTTCAGAAGGAGACCAGGAGTCAGTTTTAGACATGGGATGATTGAAGGGCTAATTATACAGAGGAATACTCAGCTTCAGAGTTCACTGGGGAGGTTGAAGCAGGAGAATAATCAGAATAATATCTACATTAGAACAGTGCTGACAATGCGTAGGTGTTTAAGATCCACTATGTTAACACTGACCTCACATTCTCCCACATCCTCCTCAAGAGGTGAAAGCAGGCTCCCTATACTGTGTCTGGGCAAAACTGCAGGCTGCCTTGAACATGGCAGGTTGCCACATTCGGCATTGTGAGACTTCATAGACTCCTAAGAAGCATAATGTTCCCCTTCTCATTTTGAGAACTGATTCTTACAGCCTTGAGCTAGGTCAGCAGCCTTTACCCCGCAGCTTTCATGCTGAAGATAACCTCATGCACACACTGACAGTTCTGGATGAGCCTAGCTTGCTAGCCTTCCTCCACGGCTATTCTCAGGGTGCCACAGACCACGCCAGCACCAGGCAAACCCCACAGAGTGGCTTTCATCAATGCCCTGTGGATAAAAAACTCACCCAACTGGACCATGTTAATATTCTCCTCCTACACAACTGGGAGATTCAGGAGGTGGGGTTTACGTTCATTTTAGGTCACTTAGTTTTCTGTTGTTTGGTCCTATATTAGTAGGTAAAGAAACAAATGGATACCTTTGGGGTTTTATTTTTCAGTTATTAAAAGTTATTTTTCTCTGAGCATGGTAGCACACACCTCTAACTTTCTTTAGAAAGCTGAGGCAGGAGGACTGTAAATTTAAGACCAGCCTGTGCTACCTAGTGAGATTCTATCTGAACACTCTGCCACCCAGCTACACACAGGAAATTTGAGTCCCAGGGGCAGAAAATTGGCAGTGGTTTGAAACTACCCAGCTCAGCACTCTGGAGGCCAAGAATGTAGATCTCTGAGCTCAAGGCCAGCCATATCTACATAGCAGTTCCAGATCATTCAAGGTTACACAGTGAGATCCTGTCCCAAACAAGCAACAGCAAAAATTTCTTTCTTATAAATATATGGTTTGGAGGAATTCTGTAAGGGTGTGCTTTGAGCTGGCTCAATTGGTAAAGAACTTGCCATGTAGGCTTGAGAACTCAATCCGAAACACCCATGTCAAAATGGCAGGCATGATGGTGTATGCTTACAGTTCTCAAAGTGGAAAAGCAGAGACCTGAGGATCCCTAAGCTTGATAGACAGTAGTCTGGCAGAATCTGTGAGCTCCAGGTTCAGTGAAAGCATGTCCCAAAAACCAAGCTGGGTGGCTCTTCAGAAGCCACATCTGAGGTTGATCT
>JADRCD010213377.1:15278-33111 GCA_019843815.1 Montemys delectorum
AAGGACAAGTAGAGACATGCCAGCTTCAGATGCCCTTTAAAACCAAAGTCCCTAGATGCTCAGCAGATTAGGGCACCCTTTTTTGAGTTTATTATCTGGAAAAGCACAAACATAGAGACTGTGGTTTTAATTGTCCATTTGGAGTGGAATAGTATGTTTACTGTGATGGTTCGTCTTGGTCATGGACTTGACTGAATCTGGAATCAACCTACTGGGCGCTCCTAAGTGCTCCTTTAAATGTGTATTCATGGGGGCTGGTGAGATGGCTCAGTGGGTAAGAGCACTGACTGCTCTTCCGAAGGTCGTGAGTTCAAATCCCAGCAACCACATGGTAGCTCGCAACCACCCATAATGAGATCTGATGCCTTCTTCTGGTGGTCTGAAGACAGCTACAGTGTACTCATTTATAATAATAAGTCTTTCTAAAAAATGTGTATTCATTCCATCAGTTTTGTTCCTCTGGAGAATACCAATTAGCACATTTACCAAGAAATTAAATAGCCATCACTGTGTTAACTTCTCCATGGGCTAGAAATTCTTCCTTGCAGTCAGGTGTACAATCTCTGAGTGTCAATCATTTGTCACAGAGGAAATAGAGACTCTGACTGTGTCCATCCTTTCAGAGAGAAGTTTCTGGAAAACCCTAGGATCATGCCTGTCTCTTAAAGCTTCCCATATCTGTCTGGATAGGAGTACTGGACCAAAGAGACGCATGGCCCCTGTAAATCTTTAATATGTTCTATATGTCCAGGTATCATTACTCCCAACTTTTCATAGGAAAAGCGAGCCTCTGAGGGTTAAGAGACATCTCGAGACATTGGAACTTCAACCTGAAGCTCTGGGGATGCGGCCCATGATCCCAGTCTGCACTGTAGCATCTCTGGGTGGCTCTGGTTCTTTTTCACCCCATTGTGGCAGCATGGAAAGGCAGTTCTTGTTGACTGGCTTTGTCCCTTTCATTGTGATGAGAGTGGATGCTTATGGGACAGAGGGCCAAAATATAGGTCTCTTTCCTATAGTTTGAGAATGTGGTTGGAAAGTGCTCAAACAGCTGAAGCTGTAGTTTTTGGTACAACCCTTTTAGGTAGAAACTGTTGATGGGCCAACATTCTGTGAGATTTATTGTTGTCCTGTTACTGCGAAGAAACATCTTTTCGGAAAGAAATTTGAGAAACAGTGAGGCTTTCTTGGCCGTGCCATTTCCCTGCTTGTGTATAGTTAACACCGCTTTTATTTTTCCATAGAGACTCACAGGCAAGTTATGCCCTTGTGTTTCATAGTTTTGGTGTGTTGGCTTTTCTCCTTCAGCTATGACTGTCATTTCTGCACTGTTCCAGAGACTATGGGAAAAAGGAACCCTCGTAGAATGTCTCCCAAGTCTCTTTTCTTCAGGGTGGGGCTGTAGCTCAGTGGTAGAGCATTTATGAAGCATTTTTGAGGCCCCATTTCCCATCCCCAGCGCCACAAAAGTGAACACCCCTCACTACCTGAGTCTGAAGGTCAGTACTACCTCCCACTGGCTGTGTGATCTTCAGGCTGTTATTCAGCTTTTCTAGGCACCTCAGTGGAGGACCCTACCCACTTATTGACAGCGCTCAGACTCTCCTGAGCTCATGGGTTTCTATAGAACACTTAGAATGGTGTCCGATGCCGTGAACGCTACGGTGACATTAGTGGTGACGGCACACTGTGAAGGTACTCACAGTCTACAGGGAAACAGAAAAGCAGATGTGGTGAATAAAGTGATAAACACACATGATATTAAAGACCATGCCTGATCAAACAGGGAATTGAGAATAGAAGAGTTTAAGCTGAAACCTAAAGAAGCAAGTGAGTGAGACAGGGCCAGAGAGCCATACGATGTCCTGGTTATGGTAGACGCATCACTGAGAAAAGTTAAACATGGGATAGAGCCTCCCTTAGAGACAAAACAGTTGCTTACATGTGCAAGGCCATGAATTGGGAGGAGAGAAGGGAAGAGGTGGGAAACTTTTTTCTTTTTTTTTTTTAAATGCAGACTGTAGGGTTGGACTTACTGGATACAAACCTACCCCTGGCTGCTTGCCCTTGGAGGCTCTGCTCCATTGCTTTATGCTTTACTTGCTTTATCTACAAAATACGTCATCATAGTAATGGTGCTTGCCACATAGATATTTGAAAAAGAAAACTGAGCTTTAGATATAAAGCTCTTAGCGTATTACCTAGCACATGTTATTCCTTCAATACTGGCTGTTAGTAATAAAAGGCCTGTGTCCCCTGGGTTTTCTGGTGTGGTAGAACTTGTAGGCCTCACAGAAGGAGGCGTGGCAATGATGTGCTTGACTTGGGTTGACTGGGGAGGGATCCAAAGGAACTGTATGACGGGAAGAGCGTAAACCTCAGCCATAGAGCATGGCCACATGGCCAGGCTGCTTAAGGCTTTGGTGGTTAAGTTTCTCCTTCTGTTGAATGGAATTCAACATGTGACACACCTTACAGATGGTTGTAGAGATCAGATGACATCAATGAGGAAAGGGTTTTGTGAATTATGCTACAAGATACAAACAGAAGGAAACTATGGCAGGAAGTGATGTGTAGACTAGATAAACACCTGGGGTAGAGTGAGGGCAGGACCTAGCTCCAGCTCTCTCCTACTCTGTTACATCTTGGAATCATTACTTACTTACCTCATTGACTTGACAAAATACCTGAAAAAGTAGCTAAATGGAAGAGTGTCTTTTGTCTTTGTGCTTACACCTCCAGAGAATTAGAATGCAGTCCAAGATGGAGGTAGGGTAGGGGTTGGGGTGGGGGGAAGGTGGGGCAAGAGGCTGATGGTCACATTGTGTCTTAAACCACATCAAACACAGTAGCCAATACTTGTATTCAGCTTTCTTTCTCCCTTTATTTTGGTCCAAGACCACAGTGCATGTAATGGTACCCCTCACATTTAATATAGATCCATGTTAGCTTTGATTGTCGACTGGACATAGTCTCGTCATCTGAGAAGGAAGTCCATTGAGGAACTGTCTAGATTCCTCAATGAATTAAGGAAAAGTGGATTGTCCTATGGACATGTCTATGAAGAATTGTCTAGATTTTTTATTGATGTAAGATGGCCCAGCACAATGAGGATGACACTGAGCATGGTCAGGACAGGCAGTTTTGGGCTATGTAAAGAAGTTAATTCATCGTGGGCTTGCTAGTGAGCCTAAAAACAGTGTTTCTCCATGTTTCCTGCTTGCATTCCTGCCCTAACCTCCTGATGACCTGTAACCTGTAAACTGAAGGAAAGTGATGCCTCATCTACGTAGCTTATCAAAGCAACAGAGATAAGACTAGAATAGGGTGTGTCTTCCTACCTCAGTTCATTTAATCTAGATAACCCCTCAGAGATATTCCCTTGGTGACTCTGCATCCTATCAAGGTGATAACCAAGATTAGCCCTCATTCTTGGTGTGGAATCTGGCGGGGCTCATAAATGCCCGTTTTCAAGTTGGTGAACCTAAGTGTAAGTAGGGACACTAAGGGTCATGGGCTTCCACTGGTGAAATGTCCAGGCAGAAAATTTTATTATATAACCTGACCTCCAGCTAGGAAGATTTTTGAAAGAAAGAAGGCAACTATCCTTAATTAATCTCAAGACCGTGTAGGAATCCTTTTGGAAAGAAATGGAAAAGATATCAATAGCCTTTCCACCATGCAACATAGAAATCTACCACAAAAGTCGTTGTAGTGCCTTTGTGGCTTTGGGCAAGCACATGTTAAATTCAGAGTGAATGTTCACGTCCATCTGACCTTAGAATGATTAAACGTGCTTTCCTCTTCCCGCCTTCATTTTTTCTCTTCACTCTACAAGTTTGTCCAAAGTTGGCCAGTGTTCATCTCTTTAGCATACCTTTCCTGATAAAAGGCCCTTTCTTGCCAGGCGTGGTGGTGCATGCCTTTAATCCCAGCACTTGGGAGGCAGAGGCAGGCGGATTTCTGAGTTCAAGGCCAGCCTGGTCTACAGAGTGAGTTCCAGGACAGCCAGGGCTACACAGAGAAACCCTGTCTCAAAAAACCAAAAAAAGAAAAAGAAAAAAAAAAAAAAGCCCCTTTCTTGGGAAAGTCTTGCTACTCCACGCCAGTTTTTTAGTGCTATGGCCAACAATGCTCAGTACTTACCAGATGTCCCTTTGCTTTCTTAACAATTCCCAGCTGCTTTTTAAATTATATGGAGTCATGTGACAAGTGCTGGCCAATAGGGTGTGAGTGGAAGTGACACTCCAGGCACCAGCAAGTAGCTATGAGTCTCTTTGCTCTTCTGAACCTGCCCCAGGTGCTGAGGTGTAAGATGCTGCGTGGCAGATCTCTGAGTGAGTGTAATGAGCAGTCCTTCTATACATGTTGGGCATGTAGAAGAAAGAGGGCTGAAGTGGAGGAGCAAAGCCTTGGGTTAAGCCAGTGAGATTTGGGGTCTGCTTGAATATAATAAAACCTACCCTATACTAACCACTGATTGCCCCATTTTCAAAATCGCATGAGTATTATTTTCCTACTGATGGTGTATCAGGTGGGGTCACAGGGCTATGTGCCTCCGGTCGATATGAGAAGAATCTGTCTCCCTGCCTTTTTCATCTTGGAAACCACTTGCTGCCATTGTTTGGTGGCTCCTCCAGCATCAAGGCCAGCAGGGTGGCATCTTCTTTTCTCTCTGATGTTGGCTTTCAGCCTTACATCTTATAAAATAATGAATTTCTTACCTCTGTTCTATAAGGGCCCTAAGAGTATGCTGAGCCCACCTGGGTGAGCCAAGACCTCATTTCCAAAGTTCCTTGACCATGTAAGACACCATAATAAAACCAATTTACAGGTTCTCAGTTAGAACATGGGCATCTTTACGTGCTATGGAGGTATTATTTAGGTACTATGGAGGGTGTTATTTAGCCTACTTCTTTCCTAGCCTATCCTGACCAGTTGTTTTTGGAGTATTCATCCAATTCCTTTTTGGTTGTTTGTTTTATTGTTTTGTTTGGGCTTTTGTGGGCAAATAGCTATACAACTTATTTCTCGTATTGTGAATTTCTTTCTGAAAAAAAAATCAGAGGTTATTTCTTATTATTATCTTGTCCACAAATTTATTTAATCAATAAGAATGACAACTACAATGATAACAAGTATGTTTGGAAGCCCGGCACCATCTCCTTTCTGTGAAGAATGTAACTATATCACCAACATTCTGACAGCGACCGTTGTACCCATCTCAAGTAGAAAGACTGAAGCCTCATGAGTTTAAATAGTTATCCTGAGACCACAAAGTAACTTAGTCATGAGTCTAGGGCTTGAAACTTACTCTATGTGATCCCAGAGATCTTTCTTTCATTTAGTAAGCAGGGTGCCAAGAGCCCATAAAATGAAACCATTTAGGCCTTTCTCAAACATTTTGGAGTTTAATAAGGAAGACATATAACAGCAATATCATGTCATTGCTGACATGATATGACATGTGGGGACAATAATACCACACTCAAGTGACTGGACTCACTTGGTGAGTCAGAGAAGGAGAGATCATTTCCGACTCAGGCTCTAAAGGATGATAAGCTATTGCAGGAGGGCTTTCTCTAACTAGGAGTAAACACACATCTGCCTGTACTCACCTCCTGGAGCATTAATAAACAAAGTATAATTCTACCAAATTCTAACTTGGGGAACTAATGCCTTCATTGGGCTCACTGAAGAATGAGAGCATGAGTGAGAGGCTCTCATTTATGTAGGTGACCCAAAGCTGCCACTCTGTCAGAATCTGATCCAGAATGAATGATGATGTCCCAATAGCTGCACTGATGGAGTCCACCCTTTGGTTAACCTTCTACATACTGTATAGTCTAGCGCCTTCTGAAATTACAAGACCTTATGTGATTAAGGCAGAATTACATACAATAGGTAGGGAGGGTGTGGGAGGAAGAAACTGAAACTCAAGTGAGGATCCACTTTCTCTCTTCCCCACGCCCTTCTTCCATGAAAGAACATCAACAACCCACAGGCTAGATCTTGAGGTCTCCTGGGAGTAGCCATGGCTACTCTGATAAAAGTGGTGGCCATTATGCTTAACAGACAGCATGCCTTAGTTTCAGCAATGGAGGACAGGCGTGGGAAATACATTGTAGCCATAGAGGACAGTGTGCCTCATGAACCTGTAGTAGAAAAGAAAGTGCCTTGAGGTACAGGCTGTATGTATATCAGGGGGTGGGATTCTACTTCATAGAACCATGGGGACTTGAACACCTCTGCTGAGGGCTGAATAGGCTCTTGGGTGAAGAATGCCAGAGGCAGATGACAACCATAGCAGATCCTGGATTTGCTAAGTCTTTCTCCTTCACTTTGTTCTCCTCTGGGATGTTCATGAGCCCATAAGCACATGGTTAGAAAATGGTTTTGAGATTTGAAAGTTTCCCAGAATTGTTTTGGGTCCTCTGTTCAGCTCTCTTGTTCTCTAGACTTGAGTGGCGTTATCCATCCCCTCATCAGCTCACAGTTAGTTTTGAGCTTTCACAGGTAGAATGCTGCTCTGGACACGAGTGTCCTCAGCTAGCTATACCTGTCTCAGCTAATCTAGGTCTAGGCACTCGGCTCTTTCTACCTAGACCATCCTCTCATGCATTGCACACATTTAAAGAGAATGCCTTTAACCTGGGTTGCATTCTATTATATTCTATTCAAAACATCTTCCTACTTCACTTGATTTGATATTTATAAGAACCTTAGTAAGGGAAAAGAATAAATACAATTATTTCCATTTTAGATATTACCAAAATAAAAAGGCAGATATATCTTTAATTGGTCAACAAATATTTTGGCTAGCTTCCTTAAGCTGTGACATAGTTGATGAGAACTAATTAACATAAACCTATTAACTTTTACTCTAGTGTCATGGTAGACCCCTGGGTTTCTAATCCCTACCACAAACTTTCAAAACCAGAAGAGAGCTCATGTTATAGATTATCAGCTCTCTACCTGGGGATTGAACAATGCTTTCATGGGACTTACCAAAGACCAGGGGAAAACACAGGTATTTACATTATGATTCATAACTTTAGCAACATAACAGTTCTGAAGTATCAACAAAAATAATTTTATCATTTGGGATCACCATTTTAAAGGGAACTATTTTAAAGGGTCCAGCAATAAGAAGACTGAGAAGCACTGCTAAGATGAACAGACTGAGGGTCTGAGGTACTACCCCAGTGGTACCTCTCCAAGGAGTCAGATCCCCTGAGGAACCAACGCTTATACAAGACCAGAAAGCCATCACTTCAGGCCTTCTATTCTCTCAAAGCTATATTATTGGCCATGATTTTTATTTATGTAGTATCCTGTGACTTTAAATGTCACATTCATTCATCTTGTCTCTTAACGCACAGAAAATCCAGCCATCACTCTTAAAGCCGTGCATGCTATGCAGCTTGCCTGTGTCACTCCACCCTCTCCTTATTCTGACTGTTGACCTCAGTCTGTTTCTAAGCCAAGTCCAGATCCGTCCCAGCACCCATGAGAAAATTCAAGGCCACCTCTAGCTGATGGCTTCACCAGGTTCTTTCCTTATCAGGGATCTCTTTACTGTTCCCCACCTTTTGCTGACAAAACTTAGAGACCCCCAAAGCAGAGTAGTAATGGGCAAAATAAAGTTTGGGAGCTGGTGTCTGGTACCACTGTTCTGAGTAAACTCCATTAGCAGACCTGGAATAAGTTGGAAGTAGAAGATGTAGAGGCTCACAGCCATTCATTGAACTGAGTACACGGTGCCCAATGAAGGAGTTAGAGAAAGGTTCTATGGAGCTGAAGGGTTTGCAGCCCCTTAGGACGAACAACAATATGAACTAACTAGTACCCTCAGAGCTCTCAGGGACCCAACCACCAACCAAGGACTAAACATGGTGGGACTGAATGTTTTGATAGCATGTGTATAGTAGAGGATCGCAAATTCAATCATCAATAGGAGGAAAGGACCTCGGCCTTGTGAAGGTTTTCTGCCCCAGTATAGGGGAATGCCAGAGCTAATAAGTGGGAGAGGGTGCGGTAGCAGGCATGGGGAGGGGGAAGGGAACAGGGGTTTGTTCTTGTTGTTTTTGTTTGGTTGGTTGTTTGTTTTTTGGAGGGGAAATTGGGAAAGGAGAAATTTACATGTAACTAAAGAAAATATCTAATTTTAAAAAAAATTTAAAAAAAAGGAAAAAAAAGAAAGAGAGAAAGAAGAAAAGAAAAAAGAAAGAAAAAGAAAAAGGAAAAAACAAACAAACAAGCAAACAAACATGGAGAAGAAAAAAAAGAGATGTCAACTCTCAGCTATTGGTTCAGTGCCATGTCTGCCTGCTGCTCTGTTCTCCACAATAAGAATCATGGGCTCTTGGGAATGCCAGTACCATGTAATGACCACCAAGAACAGCAGTAGCAGTGGAGTATGGGCATCTGGAGCCCAGAAGACAAGATGTATGCTACAAAGGACAGAGCTGAAGAGGTGACTCAAGCCCTTGGAGGAGCCCAGAAGATTGTGAGTTGGATCCCAGGCTTTTGATTGTGACTGTGCCCTGATATTTTTCCCTCTTGAAGGAAGAATGTATTTTAGTGGAGCCCACAGATAAGAGACTTCGTATTTTAAAAGATATTGGACATTTTAAATTGATTGAACTTTTAATATGTAAAGACTGTGGGACTTTAGATCTTGGGGATGAATACGAACATAAGGGTTGAGGATTAATAGTGATGTGTTTGTGTGTCAAGTTGACAAGGGGTCAATTGTACTGGCTGGTTTTGTGTGTCAACTTGACACAGGCTGGAGTTATCACAGAGAAGGGAGCTTCAGTGGGGAAGTGCCTCCATGAGATCCAGCTGTGGGGCATTTTCTCAATTAGTGATCAAAGGGGTAGGACCCCTTGTGGGTGGTGCCAACCCTGGGCTGGAAGTCTTGGGTTCTATAAGAGGGCAGGCTGAGCAAGCCAGGGGAAGCAAGCCAGTAAGGAACATCTCTCCATGGCCTCTGTGTCAGCTCCTGCTTCCTGACCTGCTTCAGTTCCAGTCCTGACTTCCTCTGGTGATCAACAGCCATGTGGAAGTAAGCTGAATAAACCCTTTCCTCCCCCCCCCCCCCCCCAAAAAAAAGAATCATGGGCTCTAACCCTCTGAAACTGTAAACCCCAAATTAAACACTTTCAAAGTTAAAAAAAAAAAAAGTTGGAAGTAGAAAGGAAAACAAGAGAAGAGAATAAAGTCACCGGGTTTGTTAAGCTATGTGGAGCAGTAACATGATTGCCTAAACATGAGATGAACAAAGACAACAATAGATATGCTAATATGGACTGGGTTGGAGGAGCCCATGAGCCCTCAACCCTAAATAAAGAACTATAGCAACTAAGGAATGCTCCAAAACAGAGAACTGGCCTTCCCCAGGGAAGAGCACATGGATTGCACATAAGGGCACACATTTCCCAATACCAAATGGTCAACCTGAGGACAAACATACAAGTAACATTATGTAGATTGAACAGGTTGTATTGATGTATTTAGGAATATATATGTATGCATATATGTGGACATATAACAACAAGTAATGAAAAATGTCATGACTTTGAAAGAGAGTAAGGAAGGCTATATGGGAGGTTTGGGAAAGAGGAAAGAGACAGAGGAAATGATATAATCTCAAAAACTAAAAGAAATAATCAAAGATTCTGACGTAGACTATAGATCAGATGGGATGGAGAGGTGGTTCAACAGTTAAGACCATCTGTTGCTCTTGCAGAAAACTGGAGTTTAATTCTCAGCACTGACATGGTAGCTCACAACCGTCTATAACTATAATCCCAAGACATCTAAAACCCTCCTCTGGTCTCCACAGACATCTTTAGGCAGACATGTGTGTATATATACCTGCACATAGACACACACATAAAAATAAAATAATATTTTTTATAAAACACGTCTTCAAGAAATGATACTTTGAAAACTCTTGCCACACAATTGCTACATATTTCCAATGAATTATCAATAAACACCACTCTCCTTTTTCCTATGGATCACAATTCATTTTTAATTGTGAATATATTTATTTTTAACCACATCATACAGTAGGCTAAGTGTTATTACCTTTGGAATTAGGTTGTATATATTATTGCATTGTTGTTGAGAATTGTTATATTGGAATTTTATTTCAAAATAATTCTTATTCATATATCATGGTACATTAATACTGTACATCAATCAATTAGCAAAGTATTAAGAGTCCAGAAGAACATGAGTGCTTCAAGCTAGGAAACTAAAAGGAAACACTTTGGATTCTTATGTTTTGTTCTGTGGTAATTGTTATATCTTAATAAGTTGTCTTTGTTCTCCTTTTTGTTACTTCCATGGTCATGTGAGCTCTAGCTCCTAGGCTAACTGTTGTCTTGGAGACAAAGTTTACTTTATATTGTTCAATGCTAATAAAATAAATAAATATATATTACCACTAGAACATTTAAAATTGAAGAGGAGGAAGAGGATTGGGTATGATGAGTGCAGGAAAAGAAGGGCCAAGACTGAATCGTCTCTGTTACTGGAAAGTAAAATACCTCCTCCTATCAAAGCTGTTAAATGATCTTCCCACCTCAAAACACCAGGCTGATTAACTTGGGCTCATGTTTTTTGCCACAGATGATCACCCTGCCAGCATTCACATCATAGTCATGAGTGGATCAGCATTACCACCACCATCACTACTCTCTTTGCAACTGTCTAACCCAACACCATTGCTTAAGGGCCTCCTTTGTGCCAGGTACCAGGCCAACATTATTGTCCATGATAGCAGTCCCCCAGTTCATGTGTCAGAAGATAGAAAACAGAACTGAAACAGCTTTGGTAAGGTAACACACATCAGGATGCCAACCTAAGGTGTTTTAACCCTCAAACCTGTGCTCTTAGCCCTGCTGCTATTATTGAAAATAATTCTCAGCCTAGGAAGGAAGGTGAAAATTGGACCACAGTAACTGCATAGTAAGAACATGGCTGAAGGAGGCGAGGAGCTCCCAAGAGCACAGAGCATTCACTACCTCTCACTTTGAGAGGTTTACCAGGTAAGCAAGATGCATAGTAACTATCAAAACACACACATTTAGTGAGAGGAAGGCCAGTGCTCTGGCATGGCATAGGGTTTCTTTTTAAAGTCATCAGTGCATGATGTCCTCCAAAAGGCCAGGGATGCATCTTTCCTGGGAAACAGCTGAATGAAAGATGGTATTGGTCCCACATAGTTGACACCCTCCAAAGGTGAAGGATCTTGTGAGCTGGTGCTAGGAGTGTTCATTGGGGACTGATTGAATTAGCTAGGGTTTCCATTGCTGTGAAGAGACACCATGACTACAGCAACTCTTGCAAAGGAAAACATTTAACTGGGGATGGCTTACAGGTCCAGAGGTTTAGTCCATTATCACCGTGGTGGGAAGTATGATGTTGCCCTGGCAGACATGGTATTGGGAAGGAACAGAGACTTGTACATCTGTATCAATAGGGAGCAGAAAGAGAAAGGGACAATGACCTGGCTTGAACTTCTGAAACCTCAAAGCCCACCTGTAGTGACACACTTCCTCCAACAAGGTCATGCTTCCTAATAGTGCCAATCTCTCCTGACCAAGCGTTCAAATCTGGGAGCCTAGGGGAGTCATTATTCTTCAAGCACTACTGTTACTGTGAGTTTCTCCTATGGCACTCTGAGGGCTTGGATGCTCCTTCAAGCGAAGGAAGTCCTGAGGCTGACTAGGTGGCTTGACTACTTGATATAGCAGAATGCACAGACTGTTGAGCGCAAATTCTCGTTGACTGATCTTGCCCCAGAGAAAGGACTTTCAAACACCCTTCATTTGTATTCCTTGTCTGTTCAAAGTCAAACCTGAGGCTGTGTTAGTGTGTAGCAAAAGAACTGTGAGTGGTGTTCAGGATGTCTTCCGTGCATTAGCTCTTCCATCTTAAGCAAAGGCCATGACCCCTCCACCTACAGCTTTTTTTTTTTTTGTAAAATAGGGTTGATTACTTCTCTATGACAACTTGGAGTCAGAGTAAACAAAATAATATTGAAAAAGTGGTAGTGAATATCATTTATCTCAATAGTGATATTGAGACAGTAAAAAGATCTGGAATTTGGGACTCAGACCTTGTGTTGATCATTGTGGTGTGGCTATAACAAATGACATGATGCTGAGCACATTTCTAAGAAGAGAAAATCAGGTCTTAGGTTCTAGAGGCAGGGAGTGTGAGAGCATGGCTGGCCCCATCTCTGCGTTGGTGAAGGGCCCTTTTAGTGCTTTATAATATAGCAAATAAGAGCATGAGTGCTTGGGTCTCATATCCTCATTTACAAAGTCCAGGAGACCACGCCCTCATGACTTCATCCAACCCAATCCAATCCAAGGGCTTAATCAACCCTTCCCCTAAATCCCATTAATATAAACATTTAGTAATTAAGTTTCGGACACATGAAGTTTGGGAGCACACATTCAAACTCTAGAAGAGTTTCTACTTCCCAGTAGAAGCCCTTCTACTTCCCAGGTCCACAGCATGGATTTTTAACCCTTGACTAAATTGTTCTGTCTCTAAGCCAGATCCTAACACTGTAAAATGACAGTAGTGACACATACCGTGTCATATTGCTAAGGGGTTCAAAGGTTGTGTCTAAAAAGCAGCAGCTTATATACACCAATGTTGGCAATTTTATGGTGGGGCAGGAGGAGAGGGAGGAGGAGGGCAGGAGGAGGGGGGAGGAGGAGGACAGGAGGAGGGGGGAGGAGGAGGACAGGAGGAGAGGGAGGAGGAGGGGGCAAGGAAGAAGAAGAGGAGCAGATAATGGACGAGATATGTTCAGGGCACAGCTGACTGGCACTTCATATCTTAAAAGCAAGTTTTCTGAAATTATTGCAGAAAGGAGGTGTGGAGTAGACAGAAAACCTGGGGAGAGCTCATTTGTTCCTTCTTTAAAATACACTAACACCCCTAAGCTAGAGTGGGGTCTAATTTCTCTCAAAGCTTCTTCATTTGGCTGGGATTCCAATATACAAAACAATCTAGGAAATGTAAATGGCTCCATTGGCTGAGGCAGTTACATAGTACAATGTAGAGCAAAGCAATAAAGTGACGCAGAAAAGCTATTTAACCCTTCTCCTTTAGGTGTTTGCTAAATTACACTTCATGTAAACCTGTCATAACCCTGGTAGAGAGCGACTGGCTGTTCTGTCTGAGAGGACAGACCTCAGGGTATGCAGGGAGCCCCATCAAATAAATAGGCTCTGTGGCCTTTTCCCCAGCTTTCCAGCTTCCCAGTAGGCAGCGTCTACTGAAGCCTCCTTTCCCTCCTTCTTCTTCTCCTCCTCCTCCTCCTCCTCCTCCCTTCTTCTTCCCCCTCCACCACCTTTTCCCCCTCCTTTCCCTCCTCTTCTCTCCCTACCCGCTTCCTCCTCCTCCTAAATTATGTATCTGTGTATGAAGATACACACATGTTGAAAGACAATTCTCAAGAGGGATTTGGTTGTTTGCTTCCACTGTAGATTCTGAGGATCTAGCAAGGGGTTTTACCTAAAGCATCCTGTTGGCCCAGAAACTCCATTCTTGCCCTCTAAGCTCCCATACCAGATAATGAAGAATGGCCAGTAGTTGGACAGCTGGCAGGCTGTAGCACATTTGCACAGATTATAAATTCTGATTTAAGGCCCCATCCCCTGTCTGCTGATATAATTAAAATCTAGGCTGGGGGGCGTCAGTTTGAAACTGGCCTCAGAGGCACATGGTCCAAATTTTCCTCAGAGACCCTCAACACCAACACAGAGCCACTGCTCAGCACTATTTTGATGTTTGGAAGCAATGCTGAACTACTCACTGCCAGGCTGACTTCCTGTGTCTGCAGCGAGCCATGGTTAGCTTGGCAAGCCATCTTGCTTGGTCCTTTACGGCCTGTGCCTTGAGGAGGGGCTCTGGTGGCTCGAAAATATCAGGTTCTTGGTCTGGGGAGATGGCTCAGCGTATAAAAAAACGCTTGCCGCACAGCTATAAAGTCCGAAATTTAAATTCCCCAGTATTCACAGAGAAGCAGGCAGGCTTGGCGCCTGATCCTTGCTAACCAGAAGGCAGAGATAAGGAATGCCTGGGGTAAGCCAGTGAGAGACCTTGAATAGACAGTGATTGAGGGATACAACAGTGTCAACCCATGGGCCTACACACACAAAATATCACTTTCTTGTTACCAGCTCTCACTATGTCTCTGAAGACCTTTTGAACCGTGAAACTGAAGAACTGTGCTGCATGTTCCTTTAATGGTGTGCAGGCCTGGGGGTCACAGCTATGCCCATTTTTCTCACCTCATACTCCAGCCATAGGTACTAATCCTCCCAGGCCAGGAATCTCTGCCTGCTGGGCTCTCTAGGCCTCAGGCCCTTTACAGCTTTCTTTCCTTGCTGCACAACCGGTAAATAACTGTGATTTCCACTACCTAAGGGCAACAGCTTCCTTGTCTCTGAGAAGCCACTTATTACTCAAACCCAGTTAGGTTTGTCCTGTCCTGCCTGTCCTCCTGCAGCTCTGTCCTAGCAGTGACCTTAAGGTACTGTCAGTGTTACAGTAGGTGGCCCTTTCCACAAGACAATGAAAGGGCTGGGGTCGGGGAGAGGTGTCAATTCTATGAGGCCTTGAGTGCTCAAGAAAAATAGCAGACTTTACCGTTAGGGAAAAGGTGTGCTGCGCGCGCACACGGAACAGCATTCTTTCGGAAACCCCACAGGCTTCGGGTTGTTGCGGGCTTCAGACCTTGGCTCCGGTGCTCATTTGTTACCTGAAAAATCTTCAGAAAGCTTTGGTCCTCAGCTCTGTCCTTACCTCAGAAGCCTGTTGGTGGAACTACAGAAACTCGCAGCAGAGACTTATTGCTACACACACCCGGAGAGGCCGTAACATAAACAAATGTAACGGACTAGGAATCCAGAGCATCCTTTACTTGTCCAGGATGGAGCCTAATTGTTCTCAGTCCCCACACCCATAAATGCATTAAAAGGACATGCGTCATCTGTACATTCTCAGGATGCCTAAGCACAGTGACAGAAACAGGAGCTGGGAAAAAAAAAAAAAAAAGGCGCTCCCAGCCTCTACGGAGTGTGAAGCAGGGTGAGGTCGGAGGTCAAAGCAGACATGTGTACGGATAGATGACTGTGATAGAACTCGGAAACTGGAAACAAATGGATGAGAGGCTGCTGGAACAGCAGGGGTCAAGCATGCTTTGCCCAACCCCAGAGCTAGAAGACACTTCTGGGAACTGACACCTCAGCTCTGTATCAAATGATGAATCTGAGCCAAGGAGTAAGTATGGAGAAGTATTCCAGGCAGAGGGCCCATTGTGGACAAATGCACATAGACAACTTGGTTGTCTTGTGGTGGGGGTGGGGGAGGAGCTGGCAGGGTGAATCTAATGGAGTAGGAAGTCCTAGAGAAAGATGGCGGTGAAGGCAGACAGGGCCTTGTGTGTGCAGCTCTGGAATGTGTTGCTTAGCATCAGGCCATGAGGGACTCCTGAAGGATCTTAATAAGGAAATACCATGATTAGAAGAGCAATTTGGAAGCACTGTTGGCAGCAAATTAATTGGTAGTTCTCTAAGAAAGCCCCTTTTGAAATGAGAATCCCCTCTGGGCCACTATCTGAAATCTGCTCATTTATTTTGTTCTGGGTTGCTTTGGTAAATATTTATTGAGCACTTGGAGCCATTCGTGGAGAACCCACGGGCTCTGCGAAAATGAGAGTACATCTCTACCTGCCACCAAGGAACTCATGGAATCCAGGAAAAGCAATGTATATTCACTCGAGTCATTATAGTGGGACACAGGAAGTGATGGTGAATAAGACTGGACGAGAATGGCAGCCGGAGAGCTCTGCATCCACATGTGTTGTTGGATGAGAGGCTGAGATGGCCACACACAAAGCACTATGGACATACAGATATTCTGTTCAGTGGGGGCATGTTTAGAGGTCCCTAGGGCCATTACGAGATACATCCAAGACCAAGAGCCATTGCCAGAAGAGGTTTCAGGAGTGAAAGACTTGGAGGGGTAGTAATAACAATCTCATGGGAATTCTGAGCTGCATGTGAAAGAAATGAGGAGGATGTGAGCAGTGGGTGTCTAGCAAAGGCAGCCCATACATTTCATCTAAGAGGCTAAGAGGGTGAAGGAAATCATGGTCCTTATCCATGAAGCACAGCAGGTCCACGTGATCACAGAATGAAGAGATGAATACTTGTCTAGCGTTATGTAAATAAACTCCTGGATTAGAGACTCAGTAGGAGGGAGGGTGGGAGGAAAAAGGACTTGTAACAGTGGCTTGAGATCCAGGAGATGAAGGAGTTAGCATTTGTGCTGGCTGACTTTATGTCAACTTGACACAAGCTAAAGTCATCTGAGAGGAGGGGGCCTCCGTTGAAAACACGCCTTCATCAGAGCAAGCTGTAGGCAGGCTTGTAGGGCCTTTTTTTAAAATTAGCGATTGTTGTCGGAGAGCCCAGTGCGCTGTGGGTGGTATACATCCTCTGGGCTGGTGGCTCTGGGCGCTAAAAGAAAGCAGGCTGATCAAGCCATGAGGAGCAAGCCAGTAAGCAGCACTCCTCCATGGCCTCTACATCAGCTTCTGCCTGCAGCTTTCTGCCACTGCCATGTTTGAATCCCTGTCTGATTTTCTTTGATAATGCACTAGAATTAATCTAGAAGTGAGAGAAACCCTCTGCAAGTTGTTTTTGGTCATGGTCTTCCATCCCGGCAATAGAAACCCTAGCTAACACAGCATATTGTCTAATTAATAGTTCAGGGGGAAATGGCAGCTTTTGAAGAGAGTGAAAAATTGTCATGGAAATGTATTTTAGAGCCATTGAGTCACTGAAAGGTTGTTTGAGTGAAACTAATTGCCAGTGAGAAAATAATTGCAAAAATATCAGCTGAAGCCGATGGCCCACTAGACTATCTGCTAGGGATGGATTATCTACAGCCACAGCTGCCATTTTTTGTACCTGGTACAGCCTGATTGCCTTGTTCTCCTTCCTCCAGCCTTGAAGAATTTCCTGGGAAATGGATAGGAACTCACCCATAATGCCTCGTCCACATCTCTCAAGTGCAGCATGCTTTTAAGATGACTAATTTGTCATAACTGTCTTGGTATCAGAAGCCTACCTGAATCATCCCAAGACAGTGTCTGGTCAATATGTATCATGTGGTACCTTAGGTGAGCACTCATTGTTTTCCTAGGGAAGCAGTTGCAGGTCTGAGCATCTTAGCATGCTGCTGCAGTAGAAACCCTAACTAGGGCAGGATTCCCAGCAACTTCCCAAAGATAGAGAGAGAGAGAAAAACGAACGAAGCAGGTTCTGTGACTCGTAAGACCTGGATGGACAGGTTTTGATGAGGGGCACTGAAAAGACAATTATTTATATTGCTATGAAAATACTATTAGGATCTTCAAATTCCAGTTCCAGTGTTTTTCTGATTTCTGGTGGATGAGCTTCTAGAAAGGCTTTCTCAAAGAAAAGTCTGTAGACATAGACTAAGCATTCATTGTCATCTTTGTGCTCTGAAAGACTCTGCATCAAAACACCTTCTCTTTCTTATTGTCCTGCAAAAGCCGCCAAGATCCTGTCTTCCTCCAAGGCTCAGAAGACCCTCAGTGAGCATGGCTTTCTTCTCCCATCACCTCTGCAGCGTTCTGGCTGCTCTGATCTGCCTCCCTTGAAAACGTAAAGGACCTGCATGTCCCCTGCTTTTGTTTATGCTGTCCCTTCTGCCCAGAACGGCTTTAGAGCCTCCCCTCCAGTGAAAACACTTCATACTTAGT